>CDMY01000520.1:32897-90401 GCA_001179505.1 Vitrella brassicaformis | reverse complement strand
GGGATGGGATGTGTGTGTGCGTGTGTGTGTGTGTGTGTGTGTGTGCGCTTTCATCTGTGTGGACCTATGGCTGGCTGGCCAGCCTGATTTGCTGCTGCATGAATGCATGTATTGGCCCGTTTACGTAGCGTTGCCTGCTTGTTGACACATGCATACCTTCTTAAGGGGGTGATGCGATCGATGCTGCCCGTCGAATGCGATCTGTGTGTGGTGTGGTGTGGTGTGGTGTGGGTTAAGGGGCGGGGGTGCAGTCAGTGCGATAGATAGAAGAGGCTGGCAGGGGTACTTCGTACGTACGAACGACCGGGGCGAGTGCTTCCGGCACGCACCTACGCTTTATCTCTCTCTCTTGATTCACACACACACCAAGACAGACACACACACACAGACAGCCGGATGTGCCTGCCTGCCTGCCTGGCCAGCCCAGAAAGCCTCGCCCGCCTCACACACACACAACGCCCGCCCGTGTGGACTAGGCTAGGTAGGATGTGATTGATGTGTATGCAGTGAGTGAATGAGTAAGTAACTTTATGCGTAGCGTACGTACGTACTTGCACGATTGCCTCCCCGTCTGTCTGTCTGTCTTTCTGTCTTTCTGTCTACCTGTCTGTCTACCTGTCTGCATACCGCCCGAATGTCCTCCCCTGTCTGTCCGTCCGTCCGTCTCCCGTTTGTCCGTTCTGTGCTGGCTGGGATCGAATCGACCAAAGACACAGCCTGCCTGATGTGCTGATGTCTTGTGTGGCTTCGACCCTCGGCTGACCGACTAGTGCCCGCCTGCCTGCCTGTGTATGCCATTCCCCTCCGAGCTCGTCTGCTCTGCTCTGCCATCCATCCGTGTGCTCTCTCTTGCCTAATACATATGCACCTACATGGAGTAAATAGTTGTGTTCGTTCGTCCACGAGTCGGCCAGGCCAGCGCAGCTAGCCACCTGGCCACCGGGTCTTTGACCCCCCTCTGCTTTATCTATCTGTGCCACCCTCATCCATCCATCCATCCACTCACTTCTCTCAGCCTGGCGCGGCGCAGGTGCGGCGTCGCTTCTCATGATGCGATGGGCAAGCGGGCTCTGGTTGCGTAGCCTGTCGTCAAGTGGGGCCGGCGCGCCGATCGTGGCATGAGAAGCGACGCACACTGGCAGGCCAGCTGTGTGACTGCGAGTAAGCGAGTTGAGAAGGAGGAAGAGCATAGAGAGAGAGCTACAAGACAGACACCTTTGGCAATTGCAGCGGGTCTGTTGTAATTGCATGTGTGTGTCTGAGTGTGTGGTGTGGGTGTGCGCCGGCTGGTCCATGTCGGTGCTACGCAATTGATAGATACGACGAAGCGAGCGAGAGAGGCGGAGGGCTCAGCGAACGAGCCGATGAGACAGACGTGAGAGCATAGCCATTCATTGCGACGGCCGCCCCGCCCTGCACTGCACTCGAGAGCAGGGCGGGGCGGCCGTCCCTCTGCCCAGCCATCGTCATCATAAGGGTGGGTGTCGGTTTGTGAGGTATGAGTGGTATGTACTCTCTGGCTGGCTTGTCGCGCGGACGATCGATTGCTCGAATGACTGGGGGGCTGGCAGACAAGTGGCAGGTTGATACGGACCGACAAGCGCCGTGTTTTCTCACCGCATCCATGGCGTGTTCTTACTACATGCTGCACACACGTTGGGGTAAGGGGACCGGTGCGCATGGGCGGGGCGAGTGGTGTGGGTGGTGAGAGGGAGGAACCTTTGTGAAATGGACGCGTGGAGACAGACAATATGATATACACTCGTAATGAATCGCAATGGGTTCACATCAACAGGAATGGAATGCAGTGTCCATCCATCAGTCCATCCAAGTGGCTGGCTCATCAGAGAGGCAGGTTGGCTGAGTCGACAGAAGAAGACTTTCGACATGTGACGTGTTGTGTGCACCACACCATCACAAGCAGTGAGTGACCGACGCAATCGCGTACACACAACGGCACGGCACGGCACAGCCTACGCGGTTCCCATCGACACCACCCATCCACGAGATGCATCACACACGACACGACACCACGACACCACACGGGTATAAACCAAAATCGACACCAGAGAGCCATTCCGGTTCCACGCTGCACACATGACAGACACGGGAGCGAAGAGATGAAGGTTTAAGAGAAAAATGTCACGAGCAACATGGAGGCATGGAGGACCCCCAAGCACGGCACGACAGCGCACCCGGCGAGCGATATCCAACGACACACGGAGAGACGGTCGATCCACGAGAGGGAGGGAGGGAGAAAATTGAATTGCCGCGATTGCCGACCGACCGACATGGCGAAAACTCCCTTGCACTGATCACTGATCCCTGAGTTCATTCCACGCACACAGACGTGCCACCTCACGATCACGAACACTCACACACATGCAGGCAGGCATGTGATGCATCCACGACGGTGTGTCTCTCTCTCTGTGAATGATGTGAAAACACCCAGGCGTCCATGGATGGACACGCACACATACACGCACGAAAAATACTCACTCATCGGAGTATTATCTGGTCCAACCAACGAAACGGAACGAAACGAAACCAAGTCAGCGCAACGAACGCAATCAATCCAAAGCAATCAATGCAGTCAGTCAGCTGACGCCACGCCACGCCACGACACGCCAGCCAGACACGAGCACACCCCCACAGCACATACATCATGGTCGGTCGTTGGCGCACCCACTCGCCCACCAAGTCACCCGCACGTTGGCTCACTCACAAAAAATGCCAAAAAAACGTCACATTAAACCAGACCAGACCACACACACGACACGACGACACACAAGTCAGTCGGCTGGTGAGTGAATGGGATGGGGATTTGCAATCAACTTCACTGCAGTGTGTAGACTTACTGCACTGCACTGACAGGGTAGGGTCTTGGCGCATCAGTGTCGATCGATGCCGTCCGTGTCGCACTTTTCCGGCTCGCTCGGTGACCGATAGCCGGCCGGGCAGACACACGACAGACCGACACGGACGGCATGCGCCGAGGCAAGTGGACTGAGAGAGAGGGCGACCGAGCGGAGCGGTCAGTTAGTTAGTGGGCGGTGGGTGCGGTGCTCCCGCCCTCGCCAGCAGTGAGTGCTAGTCATCGGGCGTGCAGTGAGTGGCTGATCATCAGCGGGCATGACATGACATCACACACGAGTGAAAGGACGGACAGGCAGACACTCGACAGACGCGAGAAGGCAACAGCCCCGCAACCTGATCTTCACGAAGTGAAGGCAAGGCCATCGAAAGCATTGCCTACACTCCATCTTGGTCAGCTTGCTGGTCTTTGCCTTCACGCTCTCTCCGTCGGCGGAATCGACACCACATGCGAACAGAGCATACGGTCAGACGCACGAAGGATCACACACACAGTGTTATGGTATCTGGTGTGCATCACGTGTGTCGATCAATGTATGTATGTTGGCATCAAACGGATCCCTCTCAGGTCAGCCGAGCACAGCACAGACAGCATGCTAGGTTGACAACCGACCCACCACACACCACCACACACACAGACAGCACAACGATCCAAGAAAGGCGTGTGGTGACAGTGCGATCAGGACATACACACGCACATACACACAAGGTGCCATGCCATGATGTGACGTGGGCGAGCCCGGGACCAAAAAGCGCTCGAGCTCCCTCCGCATCCACAGAGGTGAGACGTGGGATAGAGACAGAGGGAGGCGCACGCAGACACACACACAGAGAGGTCAGGCAAGTGAGTACGAAGTGAGGAGAGGGAGGGAAGAAAGCTGCCCGTCTGTCTGTCTACTCATGAATGCGGCTGCGGGCTCGACTGGCACCCAACCCACCACGGGCCAGCTGCCCAGCCACCTCTATCGACATGACACCCATTGGAAGAATGGACGAACCAGCGACGATCCATTTCGTTCCATCAATCGACAAAACGACTGACTCACTCACTGACCGACCGACCAAGCAACCAAGCAAAAAAACAAAACGATCCAACCACTCCATCCATCCATCCACACCGTGCCAACGCCCACTCCCATCGGGATGGCATGGCCGGCACCAAGAGCACCACACACCACACCACACGACAGACACACGCCCTCTCTCTACACAGGCCCAACCAACATCTCGATCCCTCAGCTCACCCGCCACGCGCCTTGGGTGTGGTGTTGGCCTCGACAGTGCTCCTGATCGACTCGTCCTGCGAGATGAGGTACTCGTTGACGTTGGTCGCCGCCTGTCGGCCCTCGGTGATGGCCCACACCACAAGCGACTGGCCCCTCCGGCAGTCACCCGCCACGTACACCTTCTCGACGTTGGTGCGGAAGGCACCCGGCACGTCGCCGTACGGCGCCTTGTAGTTGCCGCGCGGGTCGAACTCCAGATTCAGCGCTTCGGCCACGAACTTCTCGGGACCCAGGAAACCGAGAGACAGGAACACCAGATCCGCCTCGAAGTACTGATGGATGGATGGATGGATGGCACACAGAAGGGAATGAGAGTGCGTTGTGTGTACCAGTTGTGGGCGTGTTGTGGTGTGGTAAGTGTGACGGTTAGTTACCTCTTCGCTGTTTGGGACTTCAGACATCTGCCACCTGCCGGTCTCCTCGTCGCGCTTCCACTCGACGCGCACGGTGCGGAGGCCGATGAGGTTGCCATCGTCGTCGCCCACGAACTCCTTGGTGTTGATCAGGAACTCGCGGGGGTCCTTGCCGAACTTGGTCGCCACCTCCTCGTGACCGTAGTCAACCTGACACACACACCGACAGACACGCAAAGCAGGGATGGATAGATGGATGGATGGTGTCAGTTGTGTGTGTGCCTACGCGGAAGACGGATGGCCACTGTGGCCAGGGGTTGGTGGGTGCGCGTGCAGGGGGCTGTCGTGGCATGAGCTCAAAGTTGACGACGGAGGTGGCCCCGTGTCTCATGGAGGTGCCGATGCAGTCGTTGCCGGTGTCTCCTCCGCCGATGACGATGACCCTCTTGCCCTTGGCGTTGATGTGCGTGCCGTCCCTGGACTTCTTCTCCCACTCGGGACCCACCTCGCCCTGGTCCACCAACGCCTTGGTGTTCTGGTGCAGGAACTCCATCGCAAAGTGCACACCCTGTCAGTCAGGACACACACACAGAGAGAGACCAGACATATTGCTAAGTATGCGTGTGTTGGTTTGATGCATGTGATGTGCCACCTCGATCTCATCTCACCTTGAGATCGCGGCCGGGGATCCTGAGGTCGCGTGCAGTGGTGGAGCCGGTGGCCAGCACGAGCGCGTCATATTCGTCGAGCAGCTGCTTGGGCGTGGGTGCGACCATGGACGCGTCGCCCGCCAGCCATGGGCTGCCGCCGATGTTGCCGGCCGGCCCGCAGATGTATCGCACGCCCTCCTTCTCCATCAGCTCCACCCGCCGCATCACCACATCGATCTTGTCGGCCTTCATGTTGGGCACGCCATACATCATCAGACCGCCCGGCCGGTCGGCACGCTCGAAGACCGTCACCGAGTGGCCCATCTTGTTGAGCTGGTCGGCAGCCGCCATGCCCGCCGGCCCCGAGCCGACGATGGCGATGTTCTTGCCGGTGCGGTGGGCAGGCGGCTTGGGGACCATCCAGCCCATCTCGAATCCCTTGTCGATGGTGGCGCACTCGATGTTTTTGATGGTGACGGGATTCTCGATGATGCCCAGCACACAGGCGCCCTCGCAGGGGGCGGGGCAGACGCGGCCAGTGAACTCGGGGAAGTTGTTGGTCTCCAGCAGCCGGTCCAGGGCCTCCTTCCAATTCTCCTCGTAGATCAGCTGGTTCCACTCGGGGATCAGGTTGCCTGGTGGACGACACACACACACACACACAGACACGAGACGGTGAGGGAGGGGGAGAGGTGTGATGGATGTGTCTGCTATGCTCGCTGACCAAGTGGGCATCCGCTGGTGGTCGACTGGCAGAATGGCACGCCGCAGTCCATGCACCGGGCTGCCTGTGTCTTGAGCTTCTTCTCGTCCGTCTTGTTGTAGATCTCCTTGAAGTCCGACAGCCGCCCGGCGCTCTCGCGGTAGCCCTGCACGCTCCTCTCGTACTCGATGAAGCCGCGGCGCTTGATGGGCTTGTCCACCACATAGGGGCGGTCAGGCTCCGCTGCTGCAGGGGCCTTCTTGACGGACTCCTCAATATCCTTGGCCACCTGCGTGTTGGCCTGGCTCGGCACCGCCTCACTTGTGGACTGCACCGCGAAGACACACACGCCATTGGTTCTCTCGCTTGTGTGTCCGTGTGAGAGTGTGTTGTGTGTGCGTGGATACACACCTGTGTGGACAGGGTGGCCTTCTGGGTGGCGGCAGCGGCCCTCTGCTTCTCGCGGACCTTGCGGAAGTCGGTAGGGTAGACTTTGACGAAGTGCGCCACCTCGGCGTCGTAGTTGTCGAGGATCCTGGCCGCCACCGACGAGCCCGTCTTCTCGCGGTGATCACACAGCATCTGCCGCACCTCATCGTGGTCAATGTCCTCCTGACCCACAGACTGAAGACAAGACATCAGACACGCATGAGGGCGTGATACCCTGCACGTGGGTGTGGGGGTGGGTTGGTGCGGCGGCTTACGAAGAGTTCGACCATCTCCATGTTGCACTTGACGGGGAACTTCTTGTCGGGGTCGTAGACATAAGCGACGCCGCCGCTCATGCCGGCGGCGAAGTTGATGCCCGTGGACCCCAAGATCATCACCCGGCCGCCAGTCATGTACTCGCACCCGTGGTCGCCCACACCCTCAACCACCGCCGACGCACCCGAGTTGCGCACGCAGAACCGCTCCGCTGCAATGCCGCGGAAGAAGGCCTTACCCCCCGTCGCACCATAGAGTGCCACCTGCACAGATACCACACACAGAGGACACATCACATCACATAGGAGGGCTTGTGTTGTGAGCACGGATGTGTGTATGGGTGTCGTCTGCTCACGTTGCCGATGACGATGTTGTTCTCCGGTGTGAACTTGGGGTCGGATGCCTTGGGAGGGTAGACCATGATCTGTCCGCCCGAGAGGCCCTTGCCGACGTAGTCGTTGGCGTCGCCCTCGACCTCGATGGTGATGCCGGTCATGAGGAAGGCGCCCACCGACTGGCCGGCGTTGCCATTCAGCTTGATGTGGATCGTGTCTTCCTTCAGGGCCGACGGGCCGAACTTCTTGCACAGGAAGTTGCTCAGCATCGTGCCCACCGACCGGTCCACGTTGGTCACATCCAACTCGATCTTGGTGGGCACTGAGGGGTCGGCGAACGTCGCGGCGCACATGTCGATCAGCCTGCGATCCATCACTGCGTCAAGGTTGTGGTTCTGACAGACACCCACAAACACACACCCACACACACACAGCCATCATCCCATGTGAGTGAATGGTGTTGCGCGCACCTGTGGATAGAGTTTGTGGTTCTCGATCTGGCCGATCTCGCCGGCGCCCTCCATCAGGTGTGCGGGCTCGATGACGGCCGACAGGTCGATGAACCGGCCCTGGCTGTGCAGGAAATCACGCAGCGCCGGACTCATGCGCAGGCAGTCCGCACGACCTGCATGGACCAACACAACACATCACATCACACGTAGCCATATGCACACACATGCTTCTCCCTTCTGTCTATGTGTCCGTGGCGTTGACTCACCGACGGCCTCGTCGAATGTCCTGAAGCCCAGCCTGGCGAGGATGGTGCGCGCTTCCTCAGCGACCAGCATGAGGTAGTTGACGACGTGCTCGGGCTTGCCCTCGAACTTCTTGCGCAGTTCGACGTCCTGTGTGGCGATGCCGACGGGGCATGTGTTGAGGTGACACTTGCGCATCATGATGCACCCCATGGCGATCAGCGGTGCCGTGGCCGTGCCCATCTCCTCGGCCCCCAGCAGCGCCGCCATGACCACGTCACGCCCGTTGCGGATGTTGCCATCCGTCTCGAGCGACACGCGCCCGCGGAGGCCGTTGAGGACGAGGGTCTGGTGGGTCTCGGCGATGCCCAGCTCCCACGGGAGGCCTGCGTGCTTGATGCCCGTCCACCTGGACGCACCGGTGCCGCCATCATAGCCCGACACGAGGATGTGGTCCGACTTGCCCTTGGCCACGCCGGCCGCCACCACGCCCACACCCGCCTCCGACACGAGCTTGACGGACACGTTGCCCGCCGAGTTGACGTTCTTGAGGTCGTAGATAAGCTGGGCCAGGTCCTCGATGGAGTAGATGTCGTGGTGGGGAGGGGGGGAGATCAGGCCCACGCCGGGGGTGGAGTGCCGTGTCTTGGCGATGTTGTCGAAGACCTTGTAGCCGGGCAGCTCGCCGCCCTCTCCCGGCTTGGCGCCCTGGGCCATCTTGATCTGCGTCTCGTCAGAGTTGGTCAGGTACTCGATGGTCACGCCGAAGCGGCCGGACGCCACCTGCTTGATGGACGAGCGCATTGAGTCGCCGTTGTCGAATGTGGTCTCCCATCTGAATGCGTCCTCGCCGCCCTCGCCCGTGTTGGACTTGCCGCCCAGCCGGTTCATGGCTACTGCCAGCGTCTCATGCGCCTCGGCAGAGATCGAGCCGTAGCTCATCGCACCTGGACACGCCACACAGACGGAGAAAGGCACGCTCAGTTCACCATCTCTCCCTCGATCCGTCCCCTCCCTCCCTCCCTCCCTCTCTCCCTCCCTCCCTCCCTCCCTCCCTGTGTGTGTGCATGTGTGTGTGTGTGCACTACACACCAGTCCTGAAACGCTTGACGATGTTGGCGGCCGGCTCGACCTCGGAGATGTCGATGGCCTGTCCGCCGAACTCCCAGGGCTCGCGGAACTCGAGCTGCCCCCTCAGAGTGCAGGCGCGGACCATGTTGTTGTGGACGGCCGAGAACTTCTGGTATGCGTTTCGCGAGTTGGACCTGGCGGCGTCCTGGATGTTGGCGATGACGTCGGGGTCGTTCAGGTGCTTCTCGGCCTCCCTGTTGGTGATGGGGTTGCGGTAGTGGTAGTCCCCCGTGTTGGGCAGAGACGCTATCTGCACCTTACGGATGTAGTTCGGGTACCCGCGGTCGTGGAAACGGATGTAGTCCGCCGCCAGCTTCTCGAAACCACACCCTTACACAGACAAACACACACACAGTGACACCGGTGCAATGGGCGGTGTATATGTGATGCGATGCAGTCACTGCCTCGCTCACCGGAGATGCGTGATGCGGTGTTCTTGAAGCACGTGTCGATGACCTCCTCGGCGAGTCCGACGGCCTCGAAGATCTGGGCGCCCTTGTACGAGTGGAGGGTGGAGACGCCGATCTTGGCCATGACCTTCAGGATGCCCTTGGCAATGGACTTTTTGTAGTTCTTGATCAGGTCGTAGTCGGACGACGGCGTCCCTGGCTTGAGCTTGCCCTCGTCACGCAGCTTCCAGACGGCCTGGTACGCCATGTAGGGGCACCAACCGTCAGCACCAAACCCGGCCAACACGCAGAAGTGGTGCACCTCGTAGCAGTCACCACTCTCGACAAACAAAGCGACCTGGCAGCCAGCAGCCGACCACACACACGACACGATGAGTGAGGGGGATGACGGTCGGTCACATGTGTGTGTTGTGTGTGGCCGACATACCTTGAGGCGGTCCTTCTCGTTGACAAGGTGGTGGTGCACCGCGCCACAGCAGAGGAGAGCGGGCATGTGGACTCGCTCGGGGCCCGTCTTGCGGTCCGAGAGGATCAGGATCTGGTACCCCTCCTTGATCGCCGCACTCGCCTCGCGGCAGATGCGCTCCAGGTGGTTCTGCAGACCAGAGATGCCCTCGGTCTTCTCATAAGTCGTGTCAATCACCTGCACGGACACACACAGAGAGAGGCACACCGATGCAGCAGCATCGTCTCTGACTCCCTCCCTCCCTCCCTGCCATCCATCCCGCCCTGAGTGCATCAACTGACCTTGGACTTCCATCCGTTGTAGTTGACGTTTTTGAGGACGTCCATCTCCTCCTCGTCGAGGGTGGGGTCGGGCAGCCACAGCCGGTGGGCGTGGTCAGGCTTGGACGGCGACAGCAGGTTGACCTCGGGGCCGACGAAGCACGACACCGACATGACCACGCTCTCGCGGATGGGGTCGAGGGGCGGGTTGGTCACCTGAGCGAACAGCTGGTGGAAGTAGTCGTACATGAAACGGGGGTTCTGCGACAGGCAGGCCAGCGGGGCGTCGTTGCCCATCGACCCGAGCGCCTCCACGCCGTCAGCGGCGCACGGCAGGATGAGCAGCTCCAGCGCCTCGGAGGTGAAGCCGAAAGCGCGGAGGTGGTCGATGGCGTCGCTGCGGGGGTGGCTCTCGGTCGTGTCCTTGACCTTGGGGTGACCGCGGATCCTGCACACACGTAGAAGATGAGATGAGGGTGGAGATGATTCATGATCATACGTGGTGGCTGTGGCTGTGTGTGTGATGATGTGTGGTCGGTTCCTCACTTGTCGATGGTGATTTGCTGCTCCTCGACCATGTCCGAGTAGGGCAGTGCCCTGGTGATCTTCCCCTTGAACTCGCCGTCATCGATGATGCGGTGCTCGTTGAAGTCGGCAACAAACATCTTGCCTGCGCACACACACATGCACACACAGAGAGCAGCGACACAGTAAGTGCTGGGTGAGTGGCGCATGAGTGAGTGTTCGTCCTTGCTGACCAGGCTGCAGTCGCCACTTCTTGATGACGGTGGATGGGTCGATAGGGAGGACGCCCGTCTCGCTGCCGCCGATGATGCGGTTGTCGTTGGTGACGTAGAAGCGGCACGGCCGCAGTCCGTTGCGGTCGAGTGTGGCGCCCACCACATCGCCGTCGGTGAAGGCCACCAGCGCAGGGCCGTCCCACGGCTCCATGACCGTCGACATGAACTTGTAGTAGTCCTGCAGCGCAGCACACAAAACACACAAGACAAGACACACAAGAGAGATCATGACAACGGCCTCATGGATGCCTGTGTGTGTGCGTGTGGTGACTGACCCTCTTTTCCTTCTCCATGACTTCCTCGTGGTTCTGCCAGGCCTCCGGCACCATCATGGTGAGTGCCTGGGGCAGCGTGCGCTTGCCGGCGAGCACCAGGAGCTCCACCACGTTGTCGAAGCGGCCCGAGTCGGACTGGTCGTACTCGACGATGGGGTAGCAGTCGTAGAGCTCCTTGCCCATGGCCTCGGAGCTCATGACGCCCTCGCGAGCACGCATCCAGTTCATGTTGCCGCGCACACTGTTGATCTCGCCGTTGTGGCACACGTAGCGGTAGGGGTGCGCGCGACTCCAGGCCGGGAACGTGTTGGTCGAAAAACGAGAGTGCACCAGCGACACGTACGCCTGGATGCATCACACAGACAGACAGACATGGCAGGCAGCACACGTGCATCCATGGGTGTGTGGCTGGGCAGTGGATGCCGTGCTGACCTACCTTGAAATCGGGATCGTTGAGGTCCTGGTAGTACTGGGGCACCTGGTGCGAGGTGAGCATGCCCTTGTAGACGATGACACGACACGAGAGCGAGCAGGGGTAGAACGGGATGCCGCGGTTGATGTCCAGCTCGTTCTGTGTCTTCTTGCGCAGGACGAAAAGGGCCGCCTCGAACTCCTGCTTGGTCAGGTCGCGCGTGGTGATGACGAAGGCCTGCTCGATGATGGGCTCGAACTTACGGGCGGTGGGGCCAGGCACGCTGTTGTCGCAGGGCGGCGTGCGCCAGCCGAGGAAGGCGATGCCCTTGTGCGCCAGCTCCTTGGTAGTGTCCTCGAACAGCTGCTTGGCCTCGGCACGCTGCTCGTCGTCGCGCGAGAGGAACACGTTGCCCACGGCATACTTGAAGGGCTCAAGATCCACGCCGAACTCGGCCTTGCCGACCTTGCGGAAAAAGTCGTGGGGCATGTCACACAAAATTCCTGCACAACGACGCCATCACACACACAGACAGTAGACAGAGAGTGGCGATGCCCTCAGTTGCGGTCGAGCGTGTATGTCTCTCTGTGAGTGCATGTGGCGAGTGACTCACCTGCCCCATCTCCGGTGTCCTCCTCGCATCCGCACGCCCCTCGGTGGTCCAGGTGTGTGAGGACATGCAGAGCGTCCCTCACGGTCTGGTGAGAGGGTGTCTTCTTGAGGTCGGCGACGAATCCCACACCGCACGCATCCTTCTCGAAGGCGGGGTCGTACAGACCCTGCTTGGGCGGCAGGTAGTCAAAACCAGTGGCATTCTCGAACGAACTCTCCGTCACAGGCATCTCAAGCGTGCTCCGAGATCTGTGCTCCGAAAATCCAACGAGGCGGTGCGGCGGGTGAGCAGTGGAGGGCGTTTGGGTGCGGAGAGGGATCCCTTCCTTTTTTGCCTAGGGCATAAATGGTGAAACTGTTTGAGCTAGCTCGCAGCAGACCCTCCGTTTACAAGCTACTGGAAAAGAGGCTTTGGCCGGGCAGTCCGGGCCATTTTCCACTCTATGAGGCGGTCAGTATCTTCGGGTCTTTGTTTGATGCAGAAGTAAGAGTCAGTGTTCAGCATGTCAGACGCAGAGTCACTCTTGGTTCTGCCGCACAGCCAGACGCCTGCACACACAGGTCACGCGCACACACACGCGCCATCAGTGCATGTACTCACCCTTTCCACCTGTCACTCACTGACTGACCGTTGTTTGGATCTGACGGCCGATTTCCGCTTAGTCACCGACGCACTCTCCTCTGCAGCATTCATCCATCCATCCATCCATCGATGTGTGTCTCTCCTTGAAAACTCACCGAATCTTGGCGTAGACGACAGTTCGGCCTCTGGCACACACAAGTCCATCCATCCATCCATGTGTGCTGCCCGTGTGGCTGTGTCCATCACCGAGGTGCGACGGCTGCGTGAGTGGGAGTGTCTTGACGTAGTCAGTCGGCCGTCTTGGTTGCGACCGGACCTGAAGGTGAAGCATCACACGTACACACGCACGAATGATGGTGAAGTGTACCCACCGAGATCCTCGAATCTGTGACAGACACACACAGACACACACAGACACACACAGAGATAGAGAGAGAGAGAGAGAGAGAGAGAGGTGCACTCGTGAGCTGTCCACCGATGGTTGGCTGTCTATCTCTCCGTCTGTCTGTCTGTCTGCCTGTCTGCCTGCCTGTCGGTCTGTCTGAATTCTGCCCTACCCTCATTCTCATCTGGAACACACAACAACACACACATGGAATGACGGTTGTGTGTGCATTGGCTTCAGCTTCACACGTGTCACGTACCGTCGTCAGCCGGGAGTATCTCGAGAGTGAGCTGATTGCCCTTCGTCACACCTGGCAAACTAATCACACACACACACACACACACAGAGAGAGAGAGAGAGAGAGAGAGAATGCATTCTGTGTGTGTGTGTGTGTGTGATTAGTGTGTATGGCTTACGCGTCTGTCTTGCTCATTCTGACAGGCTGTTGGTGCTGCTGTGCATCGGTGTGGACGGCACGGTTGACACCGCTAAGAGACCTCTCTACGCTGTACTGTGACCCGCCTCACTCAGTCGCGGGCTAGTCTAATGGTCGATGAGTGTTTCCACAAGTGATGCTCTCGGCCTCGCGGCCGCATCGTCCCACACCGTCTCGAACTGCACTCGCTCGCCAACCCGCAATACATACACACCTGCACAAAGCATCCATACGCAGGCACGGCAGCCTCAGGTGACTGACCTGTTCATTTGGTGGCTGACTCACTGACTGACTGACTGATTGACCTTTGTCCTCTCCCTCCTTCCACTCGAGCTTGCGCCGTGCCCGCCTCTTGCGACGGTCACTCGCAACCGATGCAGCTGAAGAAACCAGCACACAGACATGTAAGGCACTGAATGGGACGCCATGACTTGACATTATCCCCACCGGTTGCTGCAATATCGGTGTGGTGGACATAAATGTCAGGGCCGCCTCCCTCGGGCGCTGAACACAGCAGCACAGTCGACGCCACGCTGTCAGTCAGCTGGTGTGTCATCATCTCTGCTCACTCATCTCGTTTGACTCACCGATGAAGCCGTATCCCTTGGCCTTGAAGAACGTCCTCACGTGGCCAAACACCTTCCGCCTCTTGGGAGACAGCGAAGCCATGATCTCATCCTCGAGCGCCGCGAGGGAGGCGGGTGCATCTGTCCTCATGCATCCTGCCGGCGATGTCAACCATCGCGCAGCTGCGGCTGTGTAGCCACTCATGGGAAAGGCCACCTCACATCTGCTGGCGGTCAAGGCGGCTGCGGTCATACGCCTCATCCAAGCTGCGCCAGCACAAGATGGTAGGTGGAGCAGGGTTTAGGATGTAGGGTTTGGCCCGGGGGGCGAGAAATCCGAGACGGATGAGACGCTTACCCGCGACAATTTTTGCGACAATGTCTTCTCCGACGATATCTTTCCGCCATCGCTCCGGCTGTGGAGGCCGCGTTGCATCCACGCCATTTCGCAACGAGATGCTCCTTCGTGTGACGGCAGAATTCGAAGGAGTGCATCTGCACAGGTGTCCGTCGCTGTGCCGGTGCAGATGACGTCATTGGATGACATGGTGTTGGTAGAGTAGCACTGACTGGACCCGCACCGGCGGGCGGCGCTGTGTGTCAAGATGGGCCTCAAGGGCATCAAGAAGCAGACGGCCATGGATCCGACCAAGACGTCCAACAAGAAGTTCGCCTGGATGGTCTTCAGGAAAGTGGTCAGCTGGATGCATCCATGCAGTGAGGGCGGCAGGGAGGATGTCCTGCTGTCTGCGTGTGTTGGTTTAGTTGATGTCCTGGGCCAAGTCGAACACGAAGTATCTGGGGTACGTCAACAACCTGTACGGCCACATGGTGCACTGGTATCGGCTGAGGGCGGGCGGACATCCGGATGTGCTCGCGGCCCTCTGGCTCAACGGGGGTGCCGCACAGAAGGCTATCAAAGAAAGCACCACACAGGTGAATCACGCACGGACACCCCCCCCAATCGCCCAACTTGCCCACACACACACTTCTCCGCGTATTGTGTTTTTCAGGATCTGAAGGTGACCCGTCTCTCCACTCCCCACAACCACCACAACAACCAGCAGCCGCAGCAGCAGCAGGCGGCCAGCACAGCAGGTAGGCAGGAGAGACACATACGTGGCTCTTGTCATTGACACAAAGCGGTGCGTCTTGTCTCGCTCCGCTCAGGGAATTCATCTGGCGGGTCGTCGGCGGCCAAGGATCGGACCATTCGCTATGACACCCTCTCGCCTCTGGCCGCCACTCTGACCAACGTACGTACGCACATATTAATTGTATTGGATGGATGCTCCTTTGGATCAGCGTAGGAAAGATTTCCACTATTTTGGCGATGCTCGCAAGCCGGCAGAGAGGCAGCAGAAGGCAGAAGGCGTCGATATTCGTCTCTTGCACTCACCGACTGCCATGGCAGCAGCAGCTACGACCCGCTGTTGCGGCGGATGTACGACGTGCACCACATCGTCTCATCTGGGAGGTCAGTGCATGGCAGCAAGAGCAGCCGACCCGCAGTGCTCCACGCGGCACTGCATGGTTTGATTTGGCTTGTGTTGCGTGTGCAGTTTCTCCGCGGTAGCCAGGTATGACGGCCAGCCACCGGGCACCATATTGAGACAGTAAGACTGAAGACAGACGATCTTGCCTCTGTTCCTTCCTCTCATTGGCTGTCTGTCTATCTGTGTGTTGCGCGTATCCAGGCCGGAGAACCGATCGCCGTTTGGCTATGCGGCAGCGGCCGCAGCGGCGGCCCCAGTGGTCGACGCATCGCGTTCTGTTGCAGACGGCTTCCCATCGCCTTTGCGTCCTCCGTCATCTGACGGCTCGCCATCGCCCCGGACACATGCTCGCACACGCACGTCTGTCCGTTTTGGTGTTTGTGTTTGTGTGTGCAGCTCTGGATGACCGCGTGTGCGGCTTCGTCGGCCACGGTGGGCAACTCTCATCTCAACGGCCTTGTCATAGTCGGAGATGCGTTGAGAGTTGGTGCGTGCGTGGTTGCAGGCGCTGACGGGAACTTCCTTTAGCCGTGCGCATGCCTATCGCCGATTGTCCGCATTCTTCAAGCATACGTGCACGCAGTCAATCGTGTGGATTGGCCGTGTGCCTGTCTCGGTGTTTGGTGTACTGCAGGCCAGATGAAGGTGTTGGAGGGCTTCCTCGTGATGGACAACATCGGCAACCGGAGTATGGCCAACATGGGGAAGCTGCTGGCGTCAGTGGCCAAGTGGCAGCAGTGGACCAACAAGGCCATGAAAAGTCTCGTCAAGCAGAAAGGTGGGGACGGCAGACCGTACCTCCCCAAATGGCGACAAGACCACAGCCAAGAATGGCAGCAGCTCTTCGTGTCCAGCTGGATCAGGGAGCCAACGAAGACCAGATCAGTGGATGGATGCAATGCCATGTTCTGGTTGCGTTGATCGCAGACTCGCTGGTGCGGTGGAGCACGCTTGCCCGAGGCACGGCAGGGGCGCAGAACCTGTGGCATGCCGGCGACGCGAACTCAGAGATTGGTTCGTAATAATGCATGCACACTCACGCCCATGAATGCACCTCCCCCGTGTGTGTGCATGTGTGTGTGTGTGTGCGTGTGTGGGTTTGTGTGGGTTTGTGTGTGTCTGTGTGTGATGCAGACGTGTTGTCCCAGTTGAAGAAGCAGATGGCGGAGCTGACCGATCAGGACAGCTTGGCGGATTTCGCCAGAAGCGTCCTCATGCTCGCCGAGGACCAGGATGGCCTGCCTCAGTGGACTGAGCAGCTGCTCCAGTTCGCCTTCACCGAAGTCGTCATCCGAATGGAGGGTAACTGAAAGCATCGTTTGTTTGCATCCATCCATCCATCCATAGCTGGCGTTGCTTGTGTGGCTGTCTGCAGAAATCGAGGCCACCCGTTTCTTCAGTCAGTGGGCAATCGAGTCGCATCCAGACAGACACACAGACACACAGACAGACAGACAGACAGATGAGTGCGTCCCAATGTGTTCACATGCATGCGTTCATTAGGCGATGATAGCTCGCTGACCCTCACGAACGTCAGACGTCTGGAGGGACTGCCATACATCGCGTTCCACCGCATCATACGCCCGGGCGGTCAGCAATGATCAGAGTCACACACATACCTTCATCAATGCACCGCACCATGCCTCTCTCTGTGTGTGTGTGTGTGTGTTGCTGCAGATGCGTCTCTCTCGGTTGGTGACCAGTATGCTGTGCGCATGGGCTACCAATGGCCAGACGGCACGATGCTGTGGAGCGATCCGGTGTGGTCGAAGAAGGCCGAGAGACACCCGGTGCGTAGCATGACAGACACAGATTGGACGCACATACAAAGCATGCGGTCGTCCTTGACTGGCTGGCTGGCTGGCTGGCTGGGTGCAGTCGACTGGCATGGCCGAGGCGAGCTTCAACTCCCACCAACTCATCCTCATCTTCAATGCGTGAGTGGGCAAAATGGGACACTACACACAGTACAGACAGACAGACAGACAGACACGCACCTTTTCTCTTACGCACACAGTCCATCTCGCGTGGAGCTGCAAGTCGAGCTAAGAACGGGCGAGCTCATAGTCCTGGGGGTCGACGATTTGACTCAATTCGACGCTGACAGCAACTCTGAAGAGCCCTCACTCTCCGCCTCATCGGTGAATGGGGGGCCGACAGGCAAAGAAGCGGATATCCAAAGCGACGCAGCGTTTGTCGGAATGACTCTCGGATTCAGTGTTGGCGCGATTGTCCTTGATATCTACTGTTGGGGGTGTGTCATGTGGCAGTACCAGCGAGGAATCCTCTATTGGCACGGCCGATGGGCACAGATGATGGAAAAGTAGCGAGACAGCCTGAGACTTTTCCGGGCATCCTATAGATGGGTGCAATCGCTGCCTGCATTTTATACTTCGGGTGTCTGATGCTTGGATGGTTGATGACTCTATGAGATCCATTTGCAGTAATGCTCAGTTGCGAGCGGAGACACAAGGCGACATTCAGCATTCATCTGCGTTTGGTCTGTTTGTCCACTCATTCCATCCATCATAAGCATTTGTTGCACCCATTCTCTGCCGTTTGCTTCCACACAGAGACAGGCTCAGAGGAGGACGCTATCGCATCACCAGCCAACACTGCCGCCATGCAAGTCAGACCTGACGACAGGCGAGTGGGCATCGCAGCGCCCGGCCGCCAGGGCTACCCCTCACAGACGCAGCTGAACAATGCATTTGGCCAGGCCCACAACAAACGCACGGCAGCTCGCCGGACAGATCAACTAACTGATTGGCCATCCACACGTATTGCCATGCATTTCTGTACCGACACCATCGAATGGAAATGAAAGGAACCAACCATCAGTCAATGATTGACTCCATGTACCATCTCTCGAGTTCTTCACTCGTACGCCCCACGCAGTGTCCATCCCATCATACATGGAACCGAACGATGTCGAAACGCACTGATTTTGACCGACACGCACAGTGCTCCAGCAGCTTCACATCACAAAATCAGTGCGTGTCTGGACAAAATGGGTCCACACACATATAGCCCTTATCTCCCCGCCCCGTCCTTGTGCAGCTCCGCATGCAGCCAACGTATGTTGGCACGAGAAAAAGGCGCCACACTACTGAAGCGGTCATGTGAGAAGAATCGAGTGGTTCGTACAAGTCACGACAAATATGCACGTGCACTGATGTGCAGATGCGGTCCTTTCGACCACACAAGTAGACGTGAGAGGTTTTTACTCAGATGCGATGGGGGAAGAGCCTCGTGGCTGGCACCCGTGGTAGCCTCGGGCAGCTGCCTGACATTGTGACAGAGGAAAAAGGTACGTGACTTAGGGCCAGCCATGGCAAGGGACAGTGCAGACGCATGTGGCTTCTTACGACATGGTTTTGCTGGGCCTGCCAGTGCCGGGAAACACCAGCTCACGGTGCTGTGCCGAGCCGCCCATTTCATGGGCGGCCGTTGCGACAGATCTGCGTTTGTACGGTGTATGTAAATCCGTTAGTTCTTGTTGCACATTGTTACAATGTGTAGGGCGTCTCCTATCGCCCTCTCGATTATCCTGCTATGTCTGCACTCAGCATACAGCAGACTAGTGTCCAAGTACAGTGGCAGGAGTGCGAGTGCCGAGGACGAGGCCATCGATGCCAAGATCAGCTGGACGCTCTCATCACTCATCGGCATCCAGCCAGAAGGCGAGGGCGTACGCGCACCAGCCACCGTCCAGCGTCCCCCGTCACGGGCGGAACAGCGAACTGCTCGCGTCAACGCGAAGAAGGGGGCACAGGCTGACCGAGAGGGCATCGGCACCCCCAGAGGCTTCACCACCATCCGCGCTGATGACCTGGTGGTCGTTGATGTCGTCGCGAAGAGCAAGGACGATGCCCCTCGGCTTCTAGAGGAGCTGGAGCAGATGGGCATGGAGAACGGTGTGGCGTTCCAGAAGGTGGTGTCTGGGCGGCTGCCCGTGTCGGCCATCGACAGGCTGCCGTCGCTGCCGAGGCTCCACTATGCATCCCGCAGCTTTATCGTTCACCGAGGGGCATTCGACTCACTCGGCAGCGTCGATGTGGCTCGCGGACTGGCGACCAGTCAAGGGGATTTGGCACACCGTGTCGATGTGGTGAGGACCACACTCGGCCTGACTGGTCGCGGTCAGAAGATTGGACTCCTCTCTGACAGTGTGGACATGACCAGCCGCTTCTTTGGGTCGATGGCTAAGGATGTGGAGACTGGCGACCTGCCACCCAAAGGCATATTGGTGGTTCAGGATGGATCGCCAGGTGACATTGACGAAGGCAGAGGTGAGTGAATGGCCGGCTGAGGGCTGAACACCATAAGGAAAAGGGCGCGTGTTGCATTTGTCTTGTGCATGTGGTCTGTCTGTATGGGTGTGCGTCAGCGATGGCTCAGCTGGTACACGACTTGGCTCCACATGCGGACCTTTCCTTTGCCGCAGCGTTTATCGGGGCGGCGGTGTTTGCGAATAACATTCTTCGACTGGCGGAGTTCAACGACATCCTGGTTGACGATGTGAGAAACAACCATTGTGCCGCCCTGTGCATCTCCATAATGCTCTGCGTCCTTCATTTATTTTGCAACCAGATTTCATACTATGCCGAGCCTTTCTTTCAGGTACTGCCGTGTGTTTTGTGCACTGAATGCGTTGTGTGGATTTGTTTCTGCGGTTGCCTGGGTGGTGCAGGATGGAACTGTTGCGCAGGCCGCCCAGACAGCCAGTGAGAAGGGCGTATCATATATCTCGTCGACCGGCAAGTGAGACCGCAAATGGGGCCGCATCATTCAGCCGATGACACTTTCCTCCTCTGTGCCTTTAGCAATGGCATCAATGCCTACCAGGACAGCTTCAGAGACGCAGGCGTCCCGACGACAATAACAGGCCCAACGGGAGAAGTGGTCACCTACACTGCACATGACTTTGACGATTCTGAAGCTGTTGTCGACCACCAGGTATGGGGCAGCAGGAAGCCAGGCGGACATGACGCCTGCGGTCCACCGATGTTTCAGGTGATACATGTGCCGGTGTTCGAGTCGTTTGAAATCAGCTTGCAGTGGTCGGAGCCGTTTTTCTCGGCATCAGAGGGGCCAGCTGGGTCGCGTTCCGACATGGATATCATGCTATTTGACATGGCCAATAATCCGCTGAATCTCCTCCTCGGCTCCGGCGGCACCGACTTGAACATCGGCAGAGACGCCGTGGAGTTGTTATGGTTTACAAACGACGGAAATATCGATGTGGACGGCGTCCCTGGTCCTGACACCGCATTCAAACTCAAGATTCTGCTGTTTGAAGGGCCGGCTCCGGAGCTTATGCGGTACCTTTGGGTGCCCCTGGGTAACTCGTATCCACAGACGTTCTTCAATGGAGCACCGACTGTCTGCGGGCATAAAAACGTGCCGCTGTCTATCGCAGTAGCAGCTGCTTATGTTAGAAAAGTCCTACAAGTTTCACTCAGGTTTGATGTCGCATGTGTGTGCCTGTCATTCAGTATGCCGACACGCCTCGTTTCGGGGCAGTGGATCCGCCAGTGGCTGAGCCCTCCACAAGCCACGGACAAACACCGATTCTGTTTGACAAGGACGGCAATCCCACTTTCGAGATGAGAAAGAAGCCCGACATAACCGCTGCAGTAAGACGACTTGCGGTCGACGGCTATGCAGAAAGGCTGGGAATGCTCTGATGTCCTTTTGTATGTGCAGGATGGTACGCACACCACCTTTTTTGGGAGCTTTGTGGACAACTCTGGTGAGCAGCCCCCGATCCAACCGACATGACATTTCTAATATCAGCCTGTGAATCGTCGGTGTGATCGCAGGATTTCCCAACTTCTTTGGTACGTCTGCGTCGGCCCCGCACGTGGCGGCCGTCATAGCCCTCCTGAATGAATGGAAGGCCGGCATGACGCCCGAAGAAATCCGAGACGTCCTGTTCGAGACAGCCATTGACATGGATGATTACATCGACCTGAGCCAGCAGGGCCCAGGGGACTTCGACGTTGGCCATGACAACCAGACGGGACATGGGCTCATGGACGCATACGCTGCCGTCACGTCACTCGGTAGGCATGGAGGATGGAGCATCCCCTGCACCCGTCGCCATTCCCGTTTGTTCTCCGTCCTTATGTCAGCCAACATCCCTGTGTGTCTGACCGAGACTTCGGTGAAAGAAGTGGCCTGCGCCGCCGATAACGAGTCGCCTTGTAGAGGCACGCCGTCCGACGATGCACTGGGCGTCTCCGTGGAGGACGGCCAAGGCAGCTTGACAGCTGATGGCCGGGAAGGCAACGATTGCATTTCAGTCACCATCAACAGCGACAGCTCAGCACTCGATCTCATGCGAGTAGCCGGTGGCCGAGGCAGCGACTACATCGTTATCGACGGCAAAGTGCCCTTCATAGGGAAAGTGGAGGTCACTGGAGGATTGTTTACCGAAGACGATGATGCGCGAGACACCATCCTGCTTAAGATCGACGCTGGGAGGGACAACAAGGGAGTGGAGGTGACCGTCATTGCGTCGGAAAACTCCACCGCTGACATGATCCTCAACTTCGGTGTGACACGTGACGAGAAGTGTCGTGCTGATATGCTCAAGGTGAACAGCCGAGGTTCATCAACATTGAGTTACGACGACTTCAGGGGAGAGATCAGGGCGGGCGATAAGCTGGTGGGCATGATCTACCCACCGCTGCCGAAGGATGCACTCACCATTGACGGCAGTATTGTCACGCGAATATGCAGTGTAACTGGTGAGGCAAGCAGAGATAACAGATTGGCCCTGTATACACCTTTGGTGTGGTTTGTGTGCAGTGCCCCCGTTCCAACAACGGCCGGCTGTGGAACTGCCGCCAATTACAAGTCTGCTAGGCAAAGAGGAAGTCCCCTTCACCGGATTAAAACCGGGCACACGCGAGTTGCCTATACGTAAGCGAACAGCACTCCCCTCCCCTGCATGTCGGCAAGATGTATATGTCTCCCGCTCTTGTATCTGTGTGTGTGCAGCTGGGTGCCCGGCAAGCCTCCTAGATGAGACCAACAGCGCATTCGTTACCAATCTCATCCCCGATGGGCCACAGGCCATCTGCGGCACGAGGGTTGCCTTCAAATCGGCTCTTCTCGACAAGGCCCTTCCGGTTTTCGACCTCGCGAGGGATATCTGTAACGGTACCTCCTTAGCGCAAAGGCTGCTCTTCGCCCAGCTCGACAAACCAAGCTTCATCGGTGCGGAGTTTCACAACGAAGAGTCAATGGCTGCGACGTGGATACACGTCTTCCGTGGATGTGAGAGCGACCTTTTCTTCGAGCCATCTGTCCTGCGGGGAACGCTTCTGGACGGCCTCATAATTTTCATCGCTGAACCAGGTCTCTATGCCTTTCTTATCAACAACATGTGCGACAGTGATATTACGGCCGACGTGACGATCACGTGCCCGGAGCCCCCGCCACCGAATGACCCTGGCAATGTCACAGGGCCGATCAACGGGACGGATGAAGAGAAGCTGTTCCTCTTGGCCCATCGGGATGCACACAAGGGGGAAGGGAGATAGCTCGATGTGATGATGATATTGTGGTGTTTTGCGGTGTAATGCAGTGTGCACATTGACAATATCAATGTGCAAGTTAGTCATGCTACGTAGATGTACGTACGTATTTTTTTCCTTATTGTGCGTACTTACGTCCGTGCGCTTAGTTTCCCTCACATGCATAGAGAGGCAGCAACGATTCCCGCTTGAATGAGTCAATTGCATGGTTGGTTTGTGTCACTATCCTATATGGCTTACTTATGGATGTTGTTTGGATGAATGGAGTCAATCATTGACTGATGGTGTCATTTCCATTTGATCGTGTCGGTACAGAAATGCATGGCAGTCCGTGTGGATGGCCAATCAGTTAGTTGATCTGTCCGGCGAGCTGTCGTGCGTTTGTTGTAGGTATGGCCAAATGCATTGTTCAGCTGCGTCTGTGAGGGGTAGCTGCGTCTGTGTGGGGTAGCCCTGGCGGCCGGGCGCTGCGATGCCCACTCGCCTGTCGTCAGGTCTGACTTGCGTGGCGGCAGTGTTGGCCGGGGGCCGCCAACATACACACGCAAACACGACACCATCTGCACTCACACACGACATGCACGCATGTCTCTATCTGCCTGTCTGTGTTTCGGTCCCGTGCACAGCCAGGCGTAGGAGCGAAAGACCTCTGCCGACTGCAGACCGCCGTCGCTCCTGTGTCAGTGGAGCCACACACACAGGCAGATAAGGATGGCTGATAGTTTGGTGGTGACCATGTGAAGCCTCTGCTGCCTCGTGCGGCCGCTTCACGTCATCCTAACACACACACACACACACACACACACATGCATGCAGCGACTGACCAAGTGTTTGATGGTGTTTTCGGCCTCCTCAGCAGATGAGTAAGGACAAGCCAGAGGCCTCAACTCGCACCCGTACTGTGTTGACTGTCTTTTGGTTGTTCATGATCCGTTTCCTTCATTTCCCTCTCCAGCTGTCTTATGTGTCTGGTACTGTGTGTGCCTTGGTTTTCCTGCATTCGTGAGCCTCGCGCGGGAATCTCAGAGCATCAGCACACGAACAGTGTTGGTGCTTTTGGGTTGCCGGGCGGCGACAGAGATGGCCACAGACGGAAATGGACACACAAACACACGATAGAGACTAATGTGTCTCTTCTCTCTATGGTGGAGACAGAGGAAAGAGAGAGAGGAGAGGCGTCTGTTCTCTTTGGTGTGCATCGTGTGTCGGTGTGCTGACTCTGAGATCCTCGATGGTGGCCATCTGACACATTGAGTGTTCGTCCTCCCTCTCTGTGTGCGGTGGCCGTCGGCCGTCTCACAGACAGACACCACAGTGGCCGGGTGGATTGCGTGGATGGATTCCCTCTCTCTGTCCGGATCCCTCTGTGTGCTCCTGAGGAGTCGTATGGCGAGGTTAGAGTGGCAGCGTGTGGCTGTGTCCGTCGCTCTTTATTTGCCGGGCGGGGGAGGGAAGGCGATGGACGCACACCCCCACACGACCCATCAGCACTTCTGCTGTGAGCCACACAGCGATAACACACACATAAACCGCTGTGTGCGCGTCTCTGTCACTTTGCGTATGTTGTCACTCCACTGGTCTATCTCTCCTTGTTGTGTGACAGCCTGTCTCATTGTTGTGTGTGGATGGGAGAGAGAAAGACGCGAATATCGATTTGCCAGTGTGATTTTCCCGATTTGTGTGTCTCTTCTTCGCGGTATGGTTGATGACTCTATGAGCTTAATGCTTCTGGATCATTGCGAACGGAGACACAAGCCAACAGCATTCAGCATCATGCACCTGTTTGTGTTTGGTCTGTTTATCCATCCATCCATCCATCACATGCATCTGTTGCACCCATTTTGGTCGTCATCCTCCGTCCTTCATCCCTGCTCGTCGCCTGTATGAAGGCAAGAACAGCTTGTCGTGTCTCTGTTTGTGTTGTTGGTGGGTGTAAGTGACTGACTGTCGTTCATGAGGTCGTTCTGGATGTAGGACTGTGCGATCTGGCTCGCCTGCATGATGTGGCCGTCGCCCTCGTCGTTCTGACCACGCGACACCACACACAATATATGAGGGATGCATCCATGCATTCGGTTGTGACGTGCAATATACCTCCTTGGTGAGTGTGTCGAGTTCGTCGACCTTTTGTGAAAACTCGCTCAGCAATGCCTCACACCTGCACACAAGAGCATGTCTGTCCATGTCTCTCTGTCTGTGTGTCCTTCCTCTCCTTACGATGCGTGTGTGATCTGCGAGAGGTGCTCCATCATCGACGACACCCACTCGTTGAACTCGCGAAGCAGACTCTCTGACACACAAAGGAGACAGTCAATCAGCGAGACGTGTGTGCTTCCTCACTCACACCCACCAGCGTCCTCACGCAAACGTTCCTCACACACGCGCAAGTTGGACACAACCTGACACACGAAAAGCAGTGAATGCACCAGTGGACTTTGCGTCTGTCTCTCTGTTTGTGTCCTACCTGGTCTGAGCCATCGTGTGTAGCCTGCTCGTCCTCGGCGCCCTCGGTCTTGCGGCGCTTCGCGGACGAGTCGTCGCCCTCACCGCCGACCATTGTGACCAGACCAACAACCAGTGGGTGAATCAATGAGAGGCGCAACAGAGACAAATCGCTTCTGAGGTTTATGTGTTTTGGATCGAAGAAATATGTTCGTATGTACGCATGTGTACGTATGCCAAACGATCGATGCCTGCCGGCCACTGGCGACAGAAAAAGCTCAAGGAGGTCTCGCATATGTTATCACTGATGGTCGGCACGTCAGCCAGCCATGTCATGATCAGTCAGCCCTCAGCCCTCTGTACACCGCACCACCCATGAATCACTTATCGTTCGATATGTATGCAGTATGCAGTCAACCAGCTGGCACGGATCAAGGCGACGGATAAAAGAGGACGGACGCGTGGGCTCATGCAGGGACGCCACGCAGGTAGGGCACATGGGCACATGAGAGGGAGGGACACAAACATCAAGACACATAGCCATCCATCCATCCATCCATCCAATCACAGCGAGTGTTTCTTCTCCATATCTCGCATCTTCTTCCACATCATCAAAGCAAAAATACACACCTGAAGTGCACACACACAAAGCACATACACATCATCTCAACGAAAATTCTGTATGGCTCTGTCTTCCAGTGTGTGTGTGTGTGTGTGTAGGTGACCATTGCGACGGCGCCGACAACAGCATACGAGCTGAACATGGCTTGCGAGTTGATGGCCTCCTCAAGCGACGTATGTGTCGAAGCCAGCTGACGCACCTCATTCAGGCCCTGCTCGGATTGACTACCGCCGCGCTGCATCAGAGATATGGTCCTGCACTCATCCAACACACACACACAGTGATGGAGCGAATCACGCGTGTGTGTGGTGTGTGTGATGACGGACCTTTGCAGACCCTGCACGCTGGACGTCGCGCTCTGCACGTGCTTCGAAAAGAAGCTCCGGAGACCCAGAACCTGACGACACATCCGACCACCACCCATCTGACGTCACGTCCCCTGCCTCTCTCAGCTTCAATACCTCTTGTTTCATGTTGTGCAGGGTGTCGTTGCCGCTGGTGAGCTCCTTGTACACTCTGAACTCGGCGGCGATCTCGCGCACGTCCTGCGTCAGCATGTGGACCTCAGCTGTCAGACGGCTGCAGTGAGTGCCATGGACACAAGACATACTCACAGTGCGCTTGTGTAGCGGTTGGCCGTTCTGACGCACTTGAGTGTTTTGAAGATGGTTTGTTCCCTGGGTGCTGCCTCAGACGTGTGCTTGTACAGCATCCTGGTCAGCTCACGGATGATCGCCGTCTCGTCACTCTGGCAATACACACACACACACACACACGGCACACACACGTCACATGCAGATCCATGCCAATATCCCACGTGTGCCTATGCAGGTTGCATACGTCGTTCTCGAATTTGCTGTCCTTGAGCAGATGGTTGACATTCATATCGCCCAAAGCTGTTTGACCGATCACACAGCAGCCCGATACATGAGTGCGTATCACGTGAAGTCATTCCTGCACTCCCATCCAGCTCACTGTCATGGACGACGTTTGAGTCCTCCCCCGTCTGTGTCATGTCGAGATTGTACATGTGGAAGGAGAATAGTGTTACTCGATCGCCTTGGTGGTCAGGCACTTCCGGGCCTAAACGTCCAGACACGCAACAGACACCCCGTGCACGGACCACTCTCAGTGGAAAGATGAGATTGCCGTGGCCCACCGGTGAAAGAGGAGAATCCGATATAGCCTTGAGGCTGCACGCGGACGTTGTACAGCTGCAGGCAACACGAGACAAAACATGGACCGCACTCGACACATGAGTCTCTGTGAGTGCATTTACACACCCTGAATGCATCGATCCACGCGGCATTGGGACCCATGCGGACCTGACCAGTGCAAGGACACCGTGCACTATCCTGGCTTGCTGCTGGGTGGTGCCCACACGCACCTGCCCGAGTACACCCTTCGGTCCGGCCTTCAGCTTGAATCGAATGGTCTGCTGCGTGTTGCGATACTTAAGGAACAGCACATCTGACACACCGTCACCACAACGCACGTGCACACAGGCATGCTCTTCTGCATTTCGGCTGACTGACTGACCTCGTGTCGGCACGTCTCTCCCGAGGAGGTAGTAGCCCTCACCGACAGGATTGTGTGCAACGGAGACAGACGGATTCAGCTGCGAACACACACAGGCAGGGACAGGATGAGTGAGCCGCCTTGTGGATGACCAGCGGCGGTTCCCTCTTTCAAGTTACCTGGTTGGACTTGTCAAAGTTGCTGAAAAAGACCCCGACACCTTTGAAGTTTTGCTGCAGATACCCACAGCAGCCAGAGAGCGAGTGTGGCGCTCCCTTTCCACTGTTCTGTCTGTGTGCAGTCAGGCATTCACTTTGTATCCGTGAAGTGTCCACGACTTGGCCTCCTCGTCATTCTTCGGGTAGCTTTTCGCATACTCTTCATACACATACCTACACAAACACACCCAAAATACAGGCAGAGATGCTCGGCAGCTCGGGCCATCCTCCGGTCTATGCCCACCAGAAGGCAAATCCCTGGGACTGTGTCCTCTGCGGCCCATCGACGAGAAACTCAAACTCGACCTCAAAGTTCGCCGTCGTCACGGGCTGCTTGTGCCTGACAAGCCACACCACAGTCAGACCAGAACGTGCATTCATTCTCTGAATGAGCATCCAGTTCTCGTCGCGTGATGCTCACCAGAACTGGCCAGTCCTGTTGGCCACTCGGGGCACGAGCACCACAGAGCTCTTGGTCGGGATGGTCGCGCCGGAGAGATCCCACTCGCCCAGCGTGTTATCTGACAGCACACACACACACACCCAAGTCACAATGAAGCTGCGAACACCGTGAGTGCTCTACCAAATGACAGTGGCGCGTCCCACGAGTGCCTCATCATCTCGAAACGGCTGTCGTAGTGCTCCACGTGGTGATGCCGACTGCCCGCACTGCTGTCCTTCTTCATCTCCTCCCTCGAGTGGCTTCTGTACGATGCTTGGCCCTGTGGCTGTTGAGCGGCGTTGGCTGCGTACGGCTGCCCCGTCCATTGCGTGGCGTAAGGCTGTCCCCCTCCCGGCTGTCCTGCCGCACCGTATGGCGGCACTGCATTGATCTGACCAAGGGCGATGTGTAGGGTAAGCACGAAGGAGAGCACGGTTGCCGAGCGGCGGACATGCCTCAAGGAGGAAGAGGAGATGGACCGATGGCGATGGTGCTCAACTGCTGGCGGATCTGATCTTCTCCCGGATGTTGAGCTGCAGCGCACGCCTTGATGGGCCATCACGATCATCACCTGCCTGTCTGAGGAATGCGAGCTGTCATCCGCGAGCTGGCATCTGCGAGCTGACCCCCAGTCTTCCCCCCAGTCTTTTTCTGTCATGCATTTATTCATCCTCATTCTCGTCTCACTGGTCCACATCGATATCCCTCGATTGGCAGGTATCAACCAACAGAGACCGAACTCTTTTTGTCCGACATTCTGCTTCCCTGCCATTCCTGTCTTAGTTGCTCCCGCTCGACCAAATAATGAGACGCGTTTCGTTGCGATCGCAGGGCAGTATTGCACCGAATGGATGACTCCTCAACCGTGTGACGTAGATTGGATCATCCCCGGCGATTACAACCGTAGGGCACGAAGAGAAGAACGCAACCAACCAAGCTTTCTGTCATCCTACAATGTTCCTGTCGTTGACCTGCAGGGTTCAAGGACGATGGTGCCTCGATCATTCTGTCAGAGAGGAATGCTTCAAGCCCATGTAATCCTCCCACTCCGATCTCACCACCTCTGTGGCAAAACGGACCGGAATTCCCCTACATGAGCCAAACGATCCCCGGAAGTGATGAGCACCAAGAGTACGTACTCGGCGCCGATGAATTTTTTGTATATAATAAGCGTCTTCAACGCACTGGAGAATTCGATATCTGCTGGTATGCAAAAGAGAAAACTATCGCCAACGAATAACATGGAGATCTTTACATTCAGGTGCTCCCTGGACGAGACGTACGACGGGGATAAATGCGACCACGCTACTTCGGATCTTATCATAGATGAGTATACTACTCATGCGGGAATGTTGACGGTCAGAGGTGAGTGGTCATCAGTAGGCTCGTTATATGTGCCTTCAAATGACGACTCACAATGCAGGCCCCCATGCCGATGCAATTATCCGATGCTACGTCACACTGGACTGTCCGATCCCTATCAGCGGCTTTGGTGCGTGTGCCGAATAGGCAAGAGAAATAAAACATTGTGAGACACGCTCTTTGTGCTGACGCAGACTTGCATGAAAACGACACTCTCCGTGTCGCTGTGGAGCAATGCTCGATGGACCGCCTTGTCGATGTCAGTCCCCTTGGCTTATTCGATGCTGATGAGATAGATCTCAGTACGGCCAATCCAGGGGATAACGGCTCATTGGTGACGTACGAATTTGGCAGTAAGAAGCCTCGATTTGTCGGGGAATACTACCTTTGCTGGTTCGGTCACCCAGCTGATTCTATATTGGCGATCAACGGTATGCTTGACGTCTTCCTGTCTCCTTTTAGGTGTCCACGCCAGGAGTGCATTGGTGACCTTAAACCAGACGGCCCGTGCTGGCGCAAGATTGATGGGCCTTGTGACTATGAGGAAGACTATGCGCGGTTTGAGACTAGTGCGGGCATGCTGATCGTGAACGGTATGTGCACAGGGACTGAGCGATGAGGTGCTGTGCTTATTGTTTTCATCAATACAGGCCCCACTTATGGAAATTCCTCATGTGTTGCCGGCCATCAGTGCTCAATGAATGTCACAGGCATGGGTGAGAGCGATCTGTGAACGAAGAGAGAACAGTTTGTTTGCCTCATGTGTATGCTACTGCATGACAGGTTTGGCCGACGGAGACATGATTGTGGTCTCCGGCGATGATTGCAGTGTGAGTACGGGTGTTAAGGATTTGTTCACTGCCGATGACTTGTATGACAAGGCGACAGCATCGGGAGGCGGAGAGCTGTATGATTTCGGCAGGGCTCTCTACGCATCAAGCACAGCATTCTACCTGTGCTGGTGAGCTGCGTTTCTCGACTGTGCGTGTCTTCCTATTGACGAGCAATTGCCACGTGACTTGCTCTGTGTGTATGTATGTGTGTGAACGCAGGTGTCCACAAGAGTTTGGCTGTGACCCAGAGGCAGAGGGAGGTCTTGAGAATTTTACCATTCATGCGGGCAATCTCACCATCTCAGGCCCCGACAAGGCTGCAGCCATCACCTGTGTCATCGGAGTTGGCTGCACATTCAGTATTGCAGGCACAGGTGGAGACTCCACCCAATCGCGACACTCGAACACTGTCTCACTCCCCTCATGTTCCATGTCTCTGAGCAGGTCTTTCAGATGGAGACTCGATGCTGCTCTCTAACGATAGCTGTGCATCGCCAACGCGAACGTACTTCGATGAAGATAGCTCGGTCGACTCTGCCACAGCATCGGGTGGCAGCGGAGCGACATATCACTTTGGCATTGCGAAGAAAGTTGCCGACAGCCTTTCCCTGTGCTGGTACTCAAGTGATAGCACAGAAGGGGCTGGCATATAAATGTGCTGTGTGTGTGCATATGTCTGCAGGTGTCAAGGGTCGTGCGATGCAGAACACATTGTCTCGGCCGGCAGCCTGACAATCAGAGGTACGGAAGTCCTCACGGTACATACACACAGACATGCATGCTCCCGCATCGGTGTGCAGGACCCGATGGCAGCAATCAAATCAGCTGCCTTGTTGGCGAGGAATGTCCTATGACCATTACAGGAACAGGTACTGTGCAGCGAACTGGAGGTGCCCTTGTCAGTCTCTCTTTCCTATGTGTGACTGTGCCGCTTTGACAGACCTCAATGACTATGACGCCATCCTTGTCTCTTCTACAACTTGCACGAGCCCTGCGCTGGTCACGGGATTGTTTCGAGCCGATAAGCAGGACATCGGGACGCCCAAAGCCGGTGGCCCATCGGGGTCAAAAACATATGAGATTGGCGATAAAAGACCAACACGTGTAGGAGACTTCTTCCTCTGCTGGTCAGCTAATGGCAACACTGGCAGATGGCCTCGTACACAGACAACGAGACATCTAGGTGCGCGTGCAGGTGTGCGTCGCCAGACCAGTCGCAGTCGTGTTCTGCCGATTACCTGTCTGACTTCAATGTGACAGCTGGTACTTTGATTGTCGGTAAGCCGCAAAAATGAGACACATCAGCATCTTTGTGGATAGCGTATATCCATTTGACCATTTTCAGCCCCGGCGCCCTCCTCAAGTACCACTGAGCTCCCAAGTGAGACACACTCAAGTACCACCGAGATTCCAGGTCAGACACGTAGAGCCCCGAGGGATTGATCCATCCCTCTTGACGATCCGTCTCTTGTGTGGGTTGAGCAGCCCTTTCCGATGTATTAGATCAGAACGTGATCACTATCAGCTCGACCGACAATGACGATCCAGAGGACCCTGCTGTTGTGTGTCGAATGGTTTCGCCAACCAAAGTGTCGTGCCCAGACGCCGAGCATCCGAAGAGCATCACGCTGGAAGAGGGCAGCCCCATCACAGATGTGGAGGGGACAAAAAAAGACGACGTGCTGACGGGCAACACCGCCGCTAACGTGCTGACTGGTGGTGGAGGGAATGACAGGCTCGTCAGTGGCGGGGGAAATGACGGTAAGCAGTGGAGACCCACGGGAGCGAGATTGTACACGGCTGCATCTTGGCTGTCCTTTGCAGTGCTCATCGGCATGGACGGTGCTGACACATTGTGAGCTCGACAGGACAGTAGAACAGACAACGACACAATCACTTGTTGGCTGAGTCCTTGCGTGTGATCATTGATCAGTGTGGTGAGCAACGAGACGGGAGACGTGACGATCCCCTCCTTTGACACGGACACCGACCATGACGTGCTGGACCTGAGCGCCTACCCAGAGATCGACAGTATGGAGGCCCTTATACCGTTGGTGGAAAACGGCAGCGTCATTATTCGGATGACGCAGGACCGATCAGTCCACATCTCTGGCCTGACGGCGGCTGACCTGCAGCCTCAATTCTTCGCCCTATCGGCCGATGGGGGCGTCAAGAAGGAGAAGGACGACAGCGAGTGCGGCTGGTTTGCATTCTCGGACACATCCTGCGTCGAGACACGCGCCTCGATCGCCATCGTTGTGCTGCTGCCTTCGGTTCTGCTCGTGCTTGCGGCTGCTGTCTGCTTGTGTCTCTACCCCACGCGCAGAGAGCGGCTGATGCAGAAGTATCTTGCCCCGCGGCGCAAGCTCATCAACGAAGAGAAGGCAGTTGGAATCGTGCCGCATGATGTGACTGATGAGCGGGTCGGCAAAGCAGTGGAGACGCCTAATGCACCGGGGCCCATTCAAGATGACCACCCAGCTGAGCAGCCGCAGCCCCTTCAGCCGAAGTTCCTCCAGCCAGTGATGCAAGAGAATGAGGCGCCGGACGCCGTGACGCCGCCGGTCTTTCACGCCATTGGGCAGACAGCGCCGATACCTGCCGAGCTCGAGAAGGCAGCTGAGCTAGTGGTTGAACAAGAGAAACCGCCCCTCGAGCCAATCGTGGAGACAGCAGAGGCCGGCGAGCATTCCAAGCAGCTGGAGCAGCGTGTTAAAGTGGAAGAGATCAACGTGTCTCTTGGTGAAGACCTTGCTCGGCCTGCTCTCAACCGCGATTTGACAGAGACGGTGGGATTCAACCAAAGTCTTGCAATGGAAATGATAGAGGAGGGCACAGTGGATCAGATTGCGAGGGAGACAAGCCGTCGCGTGCAGTGCTGAAAGTGCTTTGATTCAAGGGTCTCATTATGGTGATCCTTAGTCCATAGATTTTGTTGTGTCAGTTAGTGGTTGTTGCATTTTGTGTTGTTCGGTTGGCGGCTGTCTGAAGCATGATGTGCTTTCTCAGCTCGTCACCTTTCACACCGTTTGCTGCATTTGTGCGGACAGTCACAGAAGGCAGCCACTAGGACTGTTTTGCCTAGACAGAGGCACGATATGCCCATCTCAGTTCATACAGTTCATGCATGTTGCGCCATACCGTACGTCGCAGAAAGGCAGGGATGAGACACTGTCAGGGAGCATACTTACAAGGACCATTGCATTGCTTGAGACTCTTGCGTTGCTTGGAAGATCGGTAGGTTTCGATTTCGAGACTTCTTCGGTCAGCAAGCTAGCCCCACAGCGCCCCCCAGTCTTTTTCAGCAAATGGCGCTCTCGTCGACGCAGAGGTCCAGCATGGGCGGCGGTAACGTCGCCCTGTCAGCCTACCTGGAGGACCATGTGGGGCGAATGCAGCAGGAAATCGAAGTTGTGACGCGGAAGCTCGAGATTGAGAAAAGGAGGTTGCATCTGCTGGAAGAGAACTATCGCAGGTGAGGGGGAGGCCCTCACACGTGTCTGCTTGCCTGACCGCTGCGGTTTGTTTAGGTCGAAGGACGAGTATGATGAGAAGCGCCTCAAGTACAACCTCCGGAGGGCTGCCGAGGAGGATGAAGTGCAGAGAGGGCGGAGCAAGGTCCGGCAGCTGGAAAACAGGCTCGAGAAGGCACTGGCCAAGCTCAACGGCCAGCTGGACTACAACCTGAAGCTGCGCAGCGCCATTGACCAGCAGCGAAGGGAGAGGGTTACCCTGGACGCGGTCGTCAAGAAGCTCAGCCGAGAGGTCACTAATGTCGGGGACCAGCTCAAAGACCTCTCTAACGAGGTGAAACGCTCAACCTGCAAGATGTCCCTCGGCAAATGAATGTGTGTGTGTCTGTGTGTAGATGGACGAGACCAAGAACACCCAGACAATGACGGCCGCTCGCATACATGAGCTTCGCAAGCTTCGTGACGAGGAGCGGGTGGACTTCAAGCACCAGTGCAACGACCTCCACGTCGAGATGCGGTCCACCGAGAGCAAGATGAAGGAGTGGGAGATACAGCAGCGCAAGACACATGCCGCACAGAATGCGCTGCTCCGTGGGCAGTCGACACAGCAGATGAGCGAGTCTACGCCGCGAAAAGGGGGGACTAAGAAGGATGAGAAGAAAGACGAGAAAGACAAGAAGTCGACAGGCCCTCCCCCCTCTCCACTGAACACCACTCGCTCGACATTCGTCGTAGCTGAAGAGGTACGGGAGGACTGCTCGCTTCCTTTAAGCGGAGAATCATTGAGTTTTTCGCTTCGTTGTGCAGGAAGAGGGGTTCAATCAGGAGGGTATGATGAAAGAAATCCTCAAAACCGCATTTCTCAACACCATCCAGAGACGACACATCAAGCAACACCAGAAGAACATCGAAGTAGGCTACAGACAGAGCCGATTACACCATGTCTCCCTCCCCGCTGCATGCCTTTCCCCCTTTCTACCGTGTGTCAGGTGTTTGAACAGGCATTCGAGACAATCAAGTCATCCACCGGCATCGCCGACATCGAAGAAATAGTCAAGGCAAGCACAACATCACGCCAGTCTACGCATCAGACGTACGGCAGGCCCCCTGTTCCTCTTTGTGTGCTGCAGATATTCATGAAGGTCGAGGAGCGCAACTTCAGCCTGCTGTCCTATGCCAACCAGCTCAATCGCGACATCGAGGCCATGGAACTGCGCACACGAGAGCTGGACACCCAGCTCAAAGACTCACAGGTTGGTCAGCAAACCACCAGGAACAGACACAGAGGAACACACCACTGCCTGTTTGTGTCTGTCTCTCTCCTCACCAATCAGGTGGCCGACGAGGAGGCCTTCAAGCGCAAGCGTCAGGCGCTGGAGGAGCTGGAGCTGCAGATCGCCAAGACCAAAGAGGCCGCCGACCAAAAGGACCTCGAGAACGAGAAGCAGCACGGCATCACACTCGCATGCAAACCCATCGTCGAAAAGCTGACCAAAGTGGTCAGTGGTTTCCTCGACATGAGGGGAATGTCCCTGCCTTACATATTTCGCGTGCTGTGACTTTGCCTCTCGATCAGGTCCAAGAGGCCTGGGGCGATCCTTTGGGGCCGCCCGAGATGGATGGAGACAACTTCTTGCCCCTTCTGTACTACATCGAAAGGTCGGTGGTCACGATCGGGCTTTATAAAGCAAAATTCGTCTCCATATGTCCCCAGATTCGTCGCAGCGCACAAAGACTACCTGCCCGGTGCTGAGACTATATCTGTGCTGAACGAGACGGGAGTGGCGGCAACCGGACTGGAGGCACTCTCTGTATCAGGTGCTCAGCGGTAAGTACACGAGACAACAAAGATCGCACGTCAATGCCACTGGCACACGAACCACCCTTGTGCAATTAATTTTCAGGGGCTCTGTTGTGAGCCCGCCTCTCACTGGCGCCCGCCGTGTGGACAAAGTCCCCTCCCCCGGCTCGGCTGGCGGGGCCATTCAACTGAGACCTGGCGATCTGCCGTCCTCCAACCTGCAGGTGGGGAGAGAATGAAAGCATGAGACGACTACGGCACACCAGGCCGCCTAGCTGCATGGACTTCTTGTGTCTCAGGGAGAGGATGATTCTGACGAGGAGGATTTGGCCGACAGACCACTCACCAATCAGTAACACAAAGCGGGACGAAGCACTCATTGCAGGCATATCTATCGAGCGAGCATTGGTTGGTGCGTTTGACACACAGGGAGCTGAAGGAGCGGTCTCTGCAGGCCATTGCCAAGAAGAAGAAATCACGAGGGAGAGCGGGCAACCAGGACGCACCCACATGGTCTCCAGGGTAGGAAACCCGCCTTTTTGTCTCCATGTCCCTGCTTGCATCACCTATGTGTGTGTATACAGTGCCGGTGTGTCGCTTGGCGAGTATCCGTCGGGTGCTCTGGCGGGTGACAGAGGTGTCACCAGCCCATTCAGATCCGCAGACGGCGGTATTGATCTACAAGACGAGACACGAACTTTCCTTTGTGCACCTTGTGATTTGTTCTTTCCTCTTAGAGCGCGTTGAGGACATGAGATCCCTCTCACCCGAGGAGGTTGAAGCAGAGTCAGAGCAGCTGCACCAGCTCATGAGCAAGGTAGGTGCCAGAGGACGTATGACGCATGGATCGATCCCCCTTCGTGCATGTCTCTCTCCACCCAGACCATGAAGGAGCTCGACAAAGTGCTCGACGTCATGCCCGTCTCGAGTGTCCTGCCGTCCGTCGCCCCCACTGGCGAAGCCAAGGATGACGAAGAGCAGTCGCCCGGCAGCAAGGTTCTCTCATCCATCAAGGCCAGACAGATGGAGAAGAAGGAGGCCGAGGAGCGGCTCAGGCAGGCCGCGCTGGCCGAGCAGGAGGAAGACGACAGCCCCATTGCGTGGGGCAAGGCCAAAGCGAAGAGGGGTGGCAAGAAGAACGCCTCCAGGGGTTTCTCGTCGAGTGACCAGGAGGGTCAGGAGCAGGAAGGCCCTGCAATGTCCACGATATATTCCGAGCCGCAAGAGGATGAAGAGGGGGCAGCTGCCGCTGCAGCTGAGGAGGCCAACCTGACTGCTGAAGGTGGGGATGAGGGGGGCAAGGAGGGGGAGCCTGACGCTGCTGGAGTGGGGGAAGAGGAGTCGGGTTAGGAAGGGGTGATAGGCCATTTCCTCTGCCTGCCTGCCTGCCTGCCTGTTTGCGTGCTGTGCTTGTTCCGATTGTTCCTTGTGGGATGGGTGCAAGATGCATCCGTTCGTTTCTTTCAAGACCATTGGAATGGCAAAGCTTTGAAGGTCAATGATCGTCATGATCGTCCCACTCACTCAGGCCTCACTAAAAGACACCCATTCAGCGTTTCTTGTACTTACAGTGCCCTAGAAGAGAAGCGTCCACGCCCTGTGACTCACTCACCCCCACCACTTTCCTCTTTTTGCTGACCCTACTACTGCCCCTCTCTGCTGCTGACTCGCCAGCAGCTGCCACATCATCAGGAACACTCCTTTTCTTGCCAATCAGCCTCTGCATTATCCTGAGTCGCTTGTCCTCATGGCCGTCAGTGCTCTCACTCCGCTGCTGCTGGTGTTGTTTTCTCTTTTTCTTGCTCTTGGTGGCCGACTGCTGACCCTTGGCGGAGTGTTGGGGAAGTCGCCTGTCTGTCGACGCTTTGCGGAAAGCCAGCAGGATGAAGAAGGAATTCAGCACCTCCTGCAGACAGACACGCAAAACAAGTCAGGCAATTGTCACTGTGCATCATCTCTTCGCTGTTGGCGCACCCACCCACCCTGTGTGTGCATCTGAATCCGATGGTCTCGATGCTCTCGACAAATTTGTCCACATCTTGGAAACGAGAGAGCACTTCAGCGATGCGCAAGACACCCCTGGTAGGCACACCCACCGACACAGACGAACGGCAGCATGCTCATCGCTCAAGGTCTTTCGGTGCTTTGCTTTCCCTCACTTGTCTTTGAGGCAGCGGTAGGCCTCTCTGATGAACGACGGCCAGTCGGAGCCCATCAGACTCAGGCAGAAAATCGCAACATCCAGGGAGCCGTCAGCGAGAGGCACGTGGGCGATGTTGCAGGCAGTAATGTGTGGGTTGGCCGCCACGAGATCAAACGAATGGATGGATCTGCCAGCATACAGGGGACAGATCAATGCACGTGATGGATGCTCCTCTCTTGCCATGCACCTGCCTGTCCGGAAAGGTTTGTGCGATCTTCGCCTCTCCGCAGCCGAAATCACCCACACTGATCAGGCCACACGCACACACACACACACACACACACATCGAGCACACAACGAGTGGTCACTCGCCGCTTTCCCTGTGCCTCACGTGTAATGTGCGGGGAGTTTGCGAACGTATTCCATCATCTTGTCGAGGGGATTGATTGGCCACTGGAGCACCTGCCGACGATAGCCATCGTGATACTGACACACATAATGAATGAGCGGACGCCGCAAACACAATGAGTCAATGAATGAATTGCCGTCGCATCTCTCATCGAAAGCACCTTGTCGAAGAGCGATGGATCTTGCTGGAACGCCATGAAGCTCTCGGCCGACGAGTCTGTGTAGAGCTTCTCATTCAGGTGGCGGAACCTGCCTCCCTTGAGCCGTTCTTGCGCCTGTCGCTGGAAGGATGACAGCGGGTTGCCCTTTGACTCATGATCTTTGTGTGATCTCCCGCCAGCTGCTGCGGCGCCTCTTCCTCGGCCTCGTCGAAAATTGAGCATTGAAGGAGAGAGCGACTCGCGCCTTGCTTCTTTCTTCTCTTTCCCTCCTTGCCTCCCTTCCTCCTTGCTCTTGCGAGCTTTCGGTCGAACGTGAGATCTCCAAGATCTCCTGCCCATCAGCTCCTGACCTGTTCCCGGAGATAAGTCCAAGGCCGAGGAATGTTTGCTTGCAGATCTCATGAACGCACCGGCATTCATCGTCCTGATCGTCTTATTGGTGGTGTTTGCAAGGGCTCAAGAACAGGGCCAATGTGGACCTTGCCGCTGCTCTGCGGAGATGGCAGCTGCCTTTTTTATCGTCGGGCGGTTGCTTGGGCGAAGGGATTCATCCTCATCTGCTCCTCGTGCTTCTCTTTCGCCTTGTCACAACAATGCGAGTGACACAGATGAGGGCATGGACGACTTCCACTCATCAGCCTTGGCGCCCCATCGCCGGTCGGCAGCATCGCGTCAGCTGCAGACCACTGGAGCTACCGACGGGTTGACGAGAGATGTGGCTGATGACGTATTGGCCAACTCAACCATGCTGCACGCTTACAGCGACTGGTTCAAGCCGTCAGCCAAATACCGCAATCCCCCACCTACGGTTGACAAGGGCGCTTCTGCCTATGTGCTGAAACTGCGGCTGCTTCAGAAGTATCTGCCATTCGGTGAGGACCGCGTCATGCCCGGCACATCTATGCGTGCCCTTGTGGGATCTCATGGTGCCAATGAAACCGCCATGACAGAGCCGGTGATTCATGAGGACTGCACTGTGTGTGAGGAGGACGCCAGGGGGCCGCTGAGGCAATTCATTCGGTCACTGGATGTGGAGATGAGAGGCGTCAAAATGGGGTCCTTCTTCCGCGTGTGCGATCTGCCCTTCATCGTCTGTGTCCGTTTCCGGACGGCTCGTGCGGCGTTGCCAACGACCGATGAGGTCGAGTCATGGGCCGGAGGGGGCGATGGGATGGTGGACGGCTACATCATGGTTCTGGACCCCGACCATGAAGCTCAGCTGATCTTTCCGGATGGGGGCGTTCGGTTCCCTACATCTTTTTACGATCTCAGGGGGCTGCTGGGCGTGGTCTTGATGAATGCGCCGTTCAACGGCAGTCTGTCCGAGAGGATCGGCGAGATGTTGCAGTTAAGACTGCTGTACGTCGACCGGGTCAGAGGAGAGGACAGGGGCAGGGCACACACGACCTGAAGTTGTGTGTGTTCCCTGCCGTCTTTGTGTGGCCTGTAACTGTTGACAGCTGGCTGTTATGTTGCAGAGTCAACTGAGTGGCCCACTGCCCGACGCCATCGTCTCTTTGCCGGACCTACGCGGCCTCTATGTAGACGACACCCACTTAGAGGGCACCCTACCACCATCCTTCCACACGATGTTCGACAGATCACTCGAGGCCCTCTCCCTCATCCGCAACCCACTGGGCTTCGATATGCACTCACTCTTTCACGGCCAAGAGGCCAACTCGTCTGCGCCCGCCCCTCCCCATCAATGCACCACTTTGAGGATAGCGAGGCTGCTGGGTGAGAGCATCACGGGATCGCTTGAGGGTGCTTTCGATGGATGTGAGTCCCTGGAGCTGTTCCACATGAGGAATACGGCCATTATTGGCGGGCTGCCGGCTCTCGAGGACATGCATAACCTCCATACATTTCGGCTAGAGAACTGTGAGAATGTCACGGGCACCATTCCAGCCGTCTACGGCAACGTCACATCTCTGCGAGACTTCAGAATCATCAAGAGCAGGGTCAGCCAGGCGCTTTAGGCAGGCACATACACGCATTTGTCGGCTGAGTGTATCCTGTATCTATTGTGTGTCCATCGCTGGTGCGTGTCCGATGCAGGGTATTCGGGGTGCGATTCCCGACTCGATCAACAACCTCACAGACCTCCGAATCCTCTCCATCTCCATCACAAGGTCAGCAAAGACATAGAGAGATTGCACGACCCCCACTGCACTTGTGTGCCGTGTTGGTGCCTTCTCAGAGTGAACAAGCTGCCTGCCACACTCGAAGGCCTTCAGCGTCTGTGGGATTTGGACCTCTCACGAAACCGCCTATCTGGCGTGATCCCTGCGTGGCTGTCAAGAATGCGTGGGCTGAGGAGCATGCGGCTCGATAACAACGGATTCGAGGACTTCGAAGGCGACTGGCGGATGCCACCCAAGTATGGGAGAGAGATCAGTCGACACTTCTACTCCACGAGAGTTCTTTGCGATGTGTCTGTGGTGGTGCATGCTTGCAGGTTGGAGTGGCTGCATGTGTCCAAGAACAGTTTGAGTCGCATACCGCCAAACTGGAGACGGCTGGAAACGAGTACGTCGGTCACTCACCTCAGCACATACTGGGTTTTGTGTGTGCACTTGACTGTTCTCTGGCCTCCTGCCTGCTGTCTGTCTTTGTGTGTATGTGCAGTCAAGACTCTATTTTTGTCGGATAACCGCATCGGTGATCAGCTGACGTGGGGAAGGCACTCCCTCGGTCTACGCACCATTACAAGTAAGTAAGCAAGAAAGGAAGGTGGAAGGACGATCAATCGCTCGCAAGGCAGCCACAATCCATCGCTCTCTGGTGTCATGTGGTTCGGACAGGCCCGAGCGCCCACATCGTCGCTGAGATCCTCGCGAACCCGCCCCCCTACTGGCCGAGCATCGAGACACTGACCATCAGCAGGAACGGCTTGAACACCACCATTGACGAGTTCCTCATGCCATGGTCGTTTCAGAGCAGCCTTGTGGCCCTCTACAGCCTACAAAACGGCCTACACGGCGCCCTCACGCCGTCGGGGGTGACCGTCATTGACCTTGAACATGTCTTGAGCGCAGGACTCCTCGACAGACCCGCATTTCAGCGGTACAAGAGGTCGTTCATGGCGGCTTACCGGCTGCAGGAGAACGCCACGAGCATGAGCATGGTGGATCCGAAGGCGAGTGATGAGCCTGTGGAGGTGGACGACTTTGTGGACGATGGGTCGGTGGTCGACGTAGAGAAGCTGGACTATTCGGTGACAGTTGCTGACCTGTACCCCGACATTAACCTGAGGGCGCAGAAGGGATTCGAGAAACTCGCATGGTTTGGTGTCAACTACAATGAGATTGAAGAGATTCGCGATGGATGGTATATGCATGTACCAACCAGTGATCAGACATACGTCGACTTGTGCATGTCTGTGTGTCCTGCTTTTCGTCAGGTACTCTCTCCCCAACAATCTGCAGCGATTGCATATCGCCGGCAACCGCCTTCGCAGGATGATCAGGCACACCGAGCCCCCGGAATACCTGTGGTATACTCGACACAACTGGAAGCTGTTGGGGCGCGCCAACCTGCAGAAAAACCCAGACCTCAGAATCAAGGACGTGAGGCAAAGTCGGATAGCGAGCGGCATCCAGACAGTCCGTGTGCAGCCAAGGATGTATCTTCCTGTGCAGATCAGACCCCACGAGGGTCGACCGTGCTCGGGTGGCAGCACTGAGGACCTCTACGCCGACTTATACGGTCAGTGTGTGAGCATGTGACCGACGAAAGACCAAGGGCCTCTGCATGTGACACGCAGGAACGGTCCTCTTGTCCCTTCTTCTTTCCTTCAGGGTACGGGCCCCTGAACGGGACGGACGGCGTCGAGTGCACGCGGCTCTGCCACGACTCGCAGATTTTGAAGGTGAAACAAAAAAGGAGGGGTGGAGATGGTTGACCTACACTTGCCGTCTCTCTGTCTGCCTGCCTGTATGGGTCAGGTAGATAACACGGTCAACGAAGAGGTATTGTGTCGCTGCCTACCTGGCTATGCGGGCCACGGCCTCAACTGCACTAAGTGCCCGGCAGGCTCATTTAGCAACAGAGAAGTTGGCACACAAATGTGCAAACAATGCCCCGACGATGCAGGTCAGAGATGTAACAAACACATGATGATGCGCACGAACGCCTGTTTTGTTTTGCAGGTTCTGACGAGGGCTCAGCTGCGTGTTACTGTCGTCTTGGCTATGAGAAGCAGGGCAACGAGCCATGCGAGCCGTGCACAGCAGGGTCAGTTGGAGTGCGTACGGGTGGCAGTGACGGCAGTCGCGACACGTGGATTTGCCAGGACTGTTTGCCGGGCTTGGACTGCTCCGTCCCTATCAACTACAATGCGAGTGTGCTGCTGGGCTTCTTCCAGCTCACTGTCCAGCTGCAGTCGACTGGCTCATCCGATAACGCTCCTCGACATGTGACGACGTGAGAATGGAAGGCAGGCATTGAGCAGGCAGATGATGGATATGGTCCCTCTCAGATATGGCGCTGGGTTGACTGTGCTACCGGTGGTCTTTCCGTGCCCACTGCCGTCGTCGTGCAAAGGCACCGACAAGAGCAATGGACTCAACATATGCTCGGTAGGAGCCATTTCATAGGTCTGTCATTCCCCTTCTGATGTCCGCCTGCCATGCCTATGTCAGGCTGGACATGAAGGTTTAACATGCAACCGGTGCAAAGAAGGTTTCTCGCGCCAAACGCTCCGGCAGCTGTGCACCCGATGTGCGCCGCTTTGGCTGATCGTGATTGTCAATGTACTGCTCGTCTTCGCCGCTTTGATAGCCATCTTCATACTCACCGCACTCGCCGGAAGGTCATTTTCTCACACCAATCGACATCCGAGCTTTCTGTGTGTGTGTCTGTGTTCAGGGCTGCGTCGTCTGTCCGCGCTGAGGTGCCCTCGCAGCTGATCAAAATCGGCCTCTCGCACATCACCGCTGTACGGAACTGCAGACAGAGACACTCACGTTGTCTCCATGACCTGTTCGCTGTCATTTTGTGTGCAGGTGTGTGGTTTGACCTTTCTCGTGTTTGACGAGTCACTCTGGGGCGACCAGATATCCTCGCTGGTTGGCAGCTTCTTCGCCTGGGATGGTGGCGTCGCGCAAAGCTACCAGATATGGGAATGTCTACTGAAGCCATATGTGGGCGACAAATGCGTGCTGTACCGACATGCAATCTGGCTTGCGCTGCCACTCGTTTGGCTCACCGTTGTTCCCCTTATTGGTACTAACGACAAGCAAAAATAAATAATATGAAAAGCGATGATTTGCTTGTCGTTTCTCGCCCGTGTCATGGATGGCTGCAGCGACCTGCTTTGACCGAGTCCGTGATGCCTTCAGGTCGAGACGGCGCATTGACACCGACGAATCGACCTCATTCTCCACCAACGCCTACCTCCGAGCTCTCTCAGCGCCCCCATCTGTGACCAATGGCAACGCAGACACGGCTGCTGCACACGTCCCTCACCAGCGATCGGTCACCTTCCAAGAGGACTCACGAATCGAGCCATCGAGTCAGCTTTCCCTAGCGGGGCCCCGCAAGAGCGGTCGCTGGTGGCAGTGGCTCGACAACCGGGGCGCCATGATGGTCGTCGTCCTCACATTTGTCCATCCCACCGTGACCAGGAACATGCTGGCTCTGTTGCGCTGTCGATGGTATCCCTATGTGGACGATGTCATATCTATCCCGCCGGGCGAGAGTGTCAGTTTGCTGCCGACTGACCCGATGGATGACATGCGCCCTAGGATGGACCTCGACTCACGTGTCATCTGCCGATCGGCCGAGCATGCCCCATTCCTGTGGATTGCCGTGGCTGGTCTGCTGATGTGGACGTTCGCCCCCGTGCTGTGTGGGGTGGCGTTTCTGTGGCAGCATAGAGAGCGCCTGCAGGACCACCACATGCGTAGAAGGGTTGGATTTCTCTATGTTGGCTATCGGAAGAACCTGTTCTATTGGGATTTTGTGCTGGCCATGAGGCGTGTATTGGTGCTGCTGATCGCACAGCAAGCGACGGCGCAGCCTCGCCAGCAGCTGCTGGGCTGGACTGTGGTCGCCGCTGTGTGTCTAGCGCTGCAACTCAGCGTGTGGCCCTTCGATCGAGGCAGCATGGACATCCTCAATCGGTCTGAGATGCGTGGGCTGCTGGTCTGGCTCGTGTCGCTGTTCGTCATGCACTTTGTGGTCATGCTGCCCGAGGGGACCTCTTCGGTGCTGACACTCGGCCTCGTGCTGGTTGTCATAGTGACCAATCTTGTGCACTATATCATGCTGACCATGCAGATTTGCCGATATGGCCTGCTGCAAGTGGGCTACAGATACATGGCAGTCACCGACCGCAATAAGGCTTTTGGTAGGCAACAGCAGGCCATTCTCGCTTCCATGGTGTGTTGTGTCCTTTCGTTTCTGTCCAGACCGTGCGGTGTCGTGGCTTATCCACAGAGAGAAGAAAAGAAAGAAAAGACGGCGGATCGCACCCAAGGTCTTCTATGACTGGTCCAGCGCGGCCCTCTCTGCTGACGACCCCCCCGCTGCATCAGTGGGGTGCCATCCGTCTGTCGGGCGACCGGTGCATCGTGTGTCGGTGGCCATGCAGCTGACGTCAGCTGCCGTGCAGGAGGCTATCGAAACACTTAAAAGTCACTCATGTTCCCAGCGACTTGTAAGCACATGGGTAATGAGCTTCTCGCCGATGCTTCCGGCTCTCTCTGTTGTGTATGTATGTGTGTGTTTGATGGCTGGTTCAGCCATGAGTTTCTGTGGAGCCATGCGTTCCTGGCGCAGAGCCTGCGGCAGAAGCCTGTGAAGGCGCGAAGCCGACGACAAGACCACGTGGTCGTTCACCTGCCGAGACCCGACGACCGCACAGTCACCGTGAGTCAAAGGACAGAGGACCCCTCGTGTGTATGATCGACCTGCGTGTGTTTCCAGGGTTTGCGGCACATGCGGACTCGCGACCTCTCCCACGCATTCCGCTTCCAATGCTCTGAGAAATGTCAGCTTTCGGCTTTTGAGGCCGACAAGGCATCCTCTGATAGACCAGGTGGCCCGTCGGTCATCGAGACACAGCCGGCAGACAGGTCCGAACCACACACATGAATGGCCACTGAGACTGCTCTCTCATGTCCCCTCTCTGTGTGTTGTTAGTGCTGTTGCCTCGGTGACGTCGCCGGGCATCACGTTATACGACCTTCAGGCCAACGTGTATTATGTGGTGGACGAACTCGTCAGCAGAGAGCAGATGCACCAGACGGAACTAAGGAGGAGGGCCGACGGCTGTGACCTGGAAAAGGTCGACAGTGAGGCATCGACACACCAGCAAGGCGCCGGCGGCTGGCGGGGGCTCTATGAGGCGTTCCGCAAGGCCAAACGAGCACTCATCGAGAACGGCAGCCCACCGGTCAGTCAGAGAGATAGTATGCCCGGATGTGTCTGTGAGTGTGGCATATTCTGCCTGCAGGGTGCCATCCCGGAGCTCCTGGTGAGCCTCGCGCCCACCTTGGTGGAGACGCCATGCGGTGATGTAGACGTGCCCATCAGCGACGCACCGTCGCCCGTCAGCTCGACCCAATCGAGGCGGAGCAGCTCCCACACCGCCGCCTTCACGCCCCCATGTCATCATCTCATGCGAGTCGATTGGCATCGGCTGAGCAGTGACGAGAAGGACAGCGTTGCTACGTGGATGATGCCATAAGTAGCGGCCATGGCTGCCAGCACTCATGATGACAGCAGATAGCACAGCAGCTGACTCGCTGTGCTTGTCGGTGTCCACTGACACACCGAAGTGAGAGGTGAATGTCGGCCAAGGGCGACATGACGGCAGGTCACTCACTCGATGCACTGTGAGCGGCCCTGTCTGATTTTTCCTCTTTTTCGCTGGTGGTACGCGTCTGTGTGTGTCTTCCCGGCTTTGTTCGTGCGCGAGAGGAGTGCGCGTTGTGTGTTTTGTCCACGCCGTGTGCTGTCCGTGAGTGCGCGATAGGCGTCATAGCCCTCGGTCTCGTTGTCGACGCAGATTCTGTGCGCAGAGAGCAGAGAATGCATTGAGTGGTGTACGTGCGAACGAAGCGGAGGCCTTTTTCGCCCTCCAACCCGTCGTACTGATTGAGTGTGTGCGTTGTGTCGCTGTATCTGTAGCGAGTTCATCTTGTGGCCCTCTCTGTGTGTGGTGTGTGTGGTGTGTGGTGTTTGTATGTGAGTGTTTGTATGTGTGTGTGGCAAAAAGCCAGCTCTCTGTAGGTCAATCGTTGTCTTATGGGAAGAGAGAGAAACGCTGCATTCGTGTCCATTTATGCAGTTAGGTAGGTACGATGTCCGGGACGTAGGAAGTGCATGAGGATATGACAACGACAAGACATGGGAAATGAACGCATCACAAGACAGAAAAAATATAAACCCACGAAATGACCGCACCGACTCCCTTTCTCTACCCACGACGCCGAATCGACACACATCTACACGACATACGACGTTCCATATGCCCGCCTAGATTCACACTACTCACTCGACGGCCCTCATCAATTCACGCCACGGTTGCGATGGATATGGGTACGTGCATTCCGCCAACAAAAAGGGCTTGCCTGCCCGTCCGCCTGCCCATCAGCCAACCTGTCTACGCCGGCTGCTGCGTCCTCCTCATGGCATCTGCGTTCCTCTTGGTCAGGTCGATATCCTTGTACACACGCGACCAGTGCTGCACACACACAGAGAATACACACAGGTCTCTCGATTGGTCTCTGTGTGTTTGTTTGTGTGTGAATGGATGGTTTTTGTGCTCACGTCGAAGTCTCTGTCGTGTGTCCTGGACAAGCAGATGGGGTCCGGGCTGCCCTGCTCAACAAAGCCGGCAGCCGCGCTGCGCTTGGCGTACTGCTCATAGAGTTGCTCCTGATCACACACATAGACATGCACACGGGGTCTGCATTTATGGAGTGTCACTGACGGGTGACTGATGCCGTGGGGATCAGGCTTGCCTGGTAGGAGCCGTGTTGCCTCCGGTAAGCCTGCGATCGCCCCCATTGGATGAGATTGAACCGCTCACCCTTGTACAGCTCGTTGGCACCTGCATGACGACCATACACGCACACACACATACACACACATGCAACGCAGACAGGTAGATGGCTTCCTGTGTCGCTAACGTACCATGTCTGTGTGCGCCCAGGTGCATGACCGCCTCGCCCTTGCTGAACACGTAGGTGGTGGCCTCCTTGCGGGACCTGGGCTCGAAGAACCGGCCGCAGAAGGTGAGGGTGGACCCTACAAACGACCCGCCCAAGTGGACATTGAGCGTGATGTCGCTGGCGTCCGTGTGCATCTGTTTGGTTGACATGCACACAGACATGTTGAGTTGTGCATGCCGCTCCTCTGTCTCCCTCCCTGTTTGTTGACTCACATCGAGGTTTCGGTCGTTGTGTTCTTCATAGTGTACGATGGATGTGTGGTGTCTGTCGAGAGAGGGGCCGCCGTGGCCGGGGAAGAGCAGGGCCGCCAGCGGCCGCCACCACTGCAGCAAGTCGTCCATCCTCTCCTCCAACCCGATGTCGTTGAGCACAAGCCCATACTTGTTCATCCTGCAAGGAGAGGAGAAGAATGACAAGAAAGACTGTGCCTGGTTCTCTGCATGCCTGTCGGTGGTGCTGTCCGTGTGTGTGTGTGTGTGTGTGGTTACGAGTTGGGTCGGCGCTTTGGGAACGTCTGCTCGGGCAACGCATTGTATTCCTTGATCACCTGTAAGACACACACACACGAGAGAGGGGTCGACAAGCCACACAAACAGGGGTATCATGTGCTGACCGACCTTGACGAGTGCGTCACACAAGCTGCTCGAGAACATCTGGAAAGCAAAGACCCCTCGAGCGATCTCAGTGACCGCAAACGCCCCAGGAGGTGCTGGCGGGTCACCAGGCTGCCGCACGTGCATCTTCGCCGTGCCCTCAAGAAACGCCCGATAGCCGTCCGCCAACCACTCGACAGGCCACGCAGCGAAGACCTCCGGCTGCTGCGTGACCCTGCTGTACTCCTGGCCGACCCGCGTCCGCTCCTGATGCATGCGGCCGTTGTTCTCGTACTCCAGGCGCATGCTGCGATTGATGTGGTCCCGCAGCCTTGTGAGGTGGCTGGCTTGGTCCTCTTTGGACAGCGAGTTGAGATGCTGTAGCGAGAAGGGCACCATGTCACACTGGTGGGTGCAGCGCCGCCAGTGGCTCGCCCAGAAGGTCTTCAACTGCTCATCTGTCGAGGAACCAACCAACACACAAGTGGGGGAGGACACATATGCCCGTGCTTCCCTGCCGCCTCCCCCTCCGTCTGCTCACCTGTCCACGGCACGGCAGCGACGTCCCAGAGCGAGTCGAGTGCCGCCATGCAGCCAAACAGCGGCCCCTTGGGGTGTGTCTTGATGAGGGCTGTGACCCCTGCCAGCTCGTAAGTCGTGTCGTCGATGTCAGGATGGTGCAGGATGGACCGCGCCGACAAGAGGGGTGGCAGCTCCGGATAATGCAGGGGGAACTCTGCTTCAAAGCGCAGAGGGGCGCCGGCATACAGAGAGCCTCGCGGAGCAGTCACCGTCAACTCAGCTGCACACAAGCGGAAGTGAAGAATACCACGGAAGACGTTAATCCGGGGCGGCCATCGTTCTTCTGTCCGCCTTGCCTCTCACCAGCATATTTCTCCACTCCAGACGCGTCAGCGCCCTTCTTGCCTTCCAGGTTGGCATTGGCAAGCAGCGAAGGCAGTGTGTTCAGAAGGGAGGCGTCCTTGAAGCTCTCCACTCGCGTGGCGATGCCTGAGTCGGTGTTCTGCTGCACCTCCTGCAGATGCTGAAGGATCAAGCTGCCCTTTGGATGCTGCCAGAGGCCAGATAACGACGACATCCGGCGAAACGTCGAGATGTACGTTCTTGGAGGCTCAATGAGCCGCAGCAATCGAACACTGGAAGCCAGCTCTCTACGCCTGGCGAGCTAAGCACACAGATCTCCAAGCTCGCAAACGTGTGTGAAAGTCACCACAAAAGACGAGCCAGAAGCAGCGTTCAGACGGCGAGCACCTTGTTCCATCGTTGTTTTGCCTAGATCCCCCTTGCATATACGATGGGCAACTACCACTTCGGGTGCGGCCACAGCGCGACTCCTGTGGTGTACATGAAGCCGGTGTCCGACGCGTCTGACGAGAAAAGCTCTGAGGTGTACCGGTCGCCCTACTGTCCCGACGGGCGGCTGGTGGACTCGATGGGCGACGGCATCCGCAACTGCCACGACCTGTTTCTGCACGGCTTGGAGGTGGCCAAGGACAGCCCCTGCCTGGGCACGCTCAAGGACGGCAAGTACGCCTGGCGCACTTACGGCGAGGTCTACCAGGTGGCGCTCGAGGTCGGCTCGGGCCTCCTCAACATGGACGCGGTGCCGATGCGGGAGTTCCCCGAGGAGGTCTACCAGCAGCAGTTCCGCTTCCTCGGACTCTACAGCAAGAACAGGGAGGAGTGGGCCATCGCCGAGCAGGCCTGCAACGCATTCAGCTTCACCATCGTGCCCCTCTACGACACTCTCGGCCCCGAGACCGTCCAGTACGTCTGCGACCAGACCAGGTTGCGCACCGTCATCACGCAGGTCGAGAACGTCCCCAGCCTCATCAAGGCGGCCCCCAACTGCCCGGAGCTCAAGATCATCGTGGCCATGGACGAGCCGACCGACGAGATGAAGGCCGACGCGCAGAAGGCCGGCGTGACGCTGACGACATGGCAGGAGCTCATCCGTGTGGGCAAGGGGCAGCTGCAGCCGACCAACCCGCCCAAGGCCGACAGCGTCAACACCATCTGCTACACCTCGGGCACGACGGGCCTCCCCAAGGGCGTCATCGTCACCCACCGGCAGTTCGTGTCCACCTCCGCGGCCGCCCTGCTGCAGCTCGAGACGGTCGGGGGGGTGACCTTCGGCCCCGAGGACGTGTACTTGAGCTACCTGCCGTTCGCCCACATCTTCGAGCGCATCATGTTCAACGCCCTGCTCTTCTGCGGCGGGCAGCTGGGCTTCTACCGCGGCGACACCCACAAGCTCATGGAGGACGTGCAGCTCCTCAAGCCCACCCTCTTCGCCAGCGTCCCTCGGCTGTACTCGCGCATCTTCGACAAGATCCAGGCCAAGATCAGCAGCAGCGGCGCCGTGGGCAAGGTCCTCTTCTCCACGGCCATGAACGCCAAGCTCGCCAACCTCCGCAACAACGGCGTCGTCAAACACGCCATGTGGGACTCGATCATCTTCAACAAGATCAACCGCCTCCTCGGCGGCCGCGTGCGCGTCATGGTCACCGGCTCGGCCCCCATATCGCCCCAGGTGCACGAGTTCCTCAAGTGCGCCTTCAGCGCCCCCATCTGCGAGGGATACGGCATGACCGAGACGTGCGCGGCGTCGACCCTGAGCCACCCGGGCGACACGACGGTCGGGCACATCGGCGGGTGCTTCCCGTGCATCGAGGCCAAGCTGGTGTCGCAGCCCGAGATGGACTACACCATCAACGACAAGCTGCCCGACGGCACCAAGTGCCCCAGGGGGGAGCTCTGCCTGCGGGGGCCGTCCGTCTTCCCTGGTCAGTGCACTGCAGTGAGGCCACCTGCCTTGACACACACACACACACACACACAGACACAGGCACAGGCACAGACAGAGGGAGGGATGCTGGATGTGGCCATGTTGATGTGCGTGGGTGTGTGTGTTCCTCAGGTTACTTCAGGCAGCCTGACAAGACGTCCGAGACGATCGACGGCGAGGGTTGGCTGCACACCGGCGACATCGCTCAGATCCTCCCCAACGGCGCCATCCGGATCGTCGACCGCAAGAAGAACATCTTCAAGCTCGCCCAGGGCGAGTACGTCTCGCCGGAGAAAGTCGAGAACGTCTACTCGCAGGTACCACATATCCACCACCTGGGCAGACAGACACAGCAAGCACAGCAACACAAGAGTCCTCTCTCTCTCTCTCTCTGTCTCTGCGTGTGTGTCAGTGTGGTCTGATAGCTCAGTCGTTTGTGCACGGCAGCTCGACCCAGACGTACTGCGTGGGCATCATCCACCCGGACCACGACGAGGCCAAGAAGTGGGCCAAGGCCAACAACAAGCCCGAGGCCCTCAGCAGCCTCTGCAGCGACGCCGAGTTCATCAAGGCCGTCGAGGAGCAGATGGCAGAGGTCGCCAAGAAGAACGGCCTCTCCGGCATCGAGAAGGTCAAGAAGTTCAGGCTCTCGCCCGAGGCTTTCACCGTCGACAACGACCTCGTCACGCCCACGTACAAGCTCAAGCGCCACCAGGCACACAAGCACTTCAAGGCGCAGATCGACGAAATGTACGGCGAGAAGTGAGGGAGGGAGTGGGAAGGGCAGGCCATGTGAGAAGGGGCGTTGACAGGCACATACAGGTGGCGCGTGGGGCAGCAGCACCGAAGAGGGTGTGAGGGGACTGGTGTAGGGGAGTGAGGGTTTTTGAATGTGTTTCTGTTCGCTCCCTCCCTCCCTCACGCTTGTCTGTCTGCCTGCCTGGCTGCCTTGACCTGCTCCCTCTCATCCTGTCGTGTGTCGTATGTCGTGTGTCGTGTGTCGTTGTGGATTTCTGAATTGGCCATCAGGGCGTTTTGGGAGGCGGTTGATCTGCCCATACACACACAAACCACACACACGTACCGAATGACCAAGGGGGAGGGGGAGGGGAGGGAGAGGGGAGGTCGCGTCACGATTTTTCGTATGCGTGTGGGTGTGTGGGTGTGAGTGAGGGTCGTGTCGTCGTATCCTTCCACCCACCCCGGCCGCTGGGTGCGTTTTCTTGCTTCAAGATAGATGAGATTGTGACCGTAGATGCGACAGAGACAGACGCGCGTAGGTAGTCGCGTCACATCACATCACATCCCATCACGTCAGATCCGTGGCCCTCTTTTTCCTTCCTTTTGTGGCTCTTTCGTGGGCCATCTTGATGCCTGTCTGCCTGCCTGCCCCCCCGGAGGGGCGCACAGATGCGTGCCGTGTTTATTGGCGTGGTTTTTATAGACCGATGAGGCGCTGAGGCCTCCCCGCCAGCCATTTTGACGTGAGTGAGCGAGCCCTGCCTGGCTGTTCGGCTGATTGACCGCATGACTGACTGACTGACTGACTGCAGTGAATGGATGGATGGATGGAGAAGAGAGAGAGAGAGCACTGTATGGGCGCAGACTCGCGCCTCATGGACTCCGAGTTTGGTCAATGAGGTCCACCAATTCAGTCCAACCGCTCGATTTGGCCATTGCAGCGTCGCATAAGAGGATTGCTGGTTCGATGTGCATGGCCATGACCACACCCACCCCACTTGTCTGTCTCTGTCCATCCACACTAGGTGTCCCCCATTACAGCCAACACGAGCACACGCACGCGCGCACACGGTGACACACGTGTTCCATCCATCCATCCGTCATGAAGTCAGTGACTGAGTGAGTGGCAAGACATGCACCTGCTTGGAGTTAGAAGAGTAGAAGAAGAACAAGTAGTAGATAATAGGACTATCAACACGCTTTGGCCAACAGTCAGTGGCACAAAATCACCAATGGCATCCATCCATCCATCCATCCATGAAGCGATCTGTCTGTCAGTGCTATCCCACGTTTGTATGTGCCAACACACCGATGGCAGCAGAGAGAGAAACCGCCACGATGCCCACCAGCCCGCCTTATCAAACAACCACCTCACCTCCCATTGATCCACGCACTTTTCGGCCATTTCAGCTCGCTCTCCCCGATCGCCGCGGGTGCTCCCTGAAACCGCTGCTGCCCATCGCCCCCACCCCGGATGCACCCACATGACATCGACTAACTGTACACCTGACAAAGACGCTGCTGGCTGGCTGGCTGGCTGACCATCATGAACACCACCCCCACCCCATCCCTCTGCACAAACAAGCATGCGATCACGTGTGTGTGTAGGTGTGCAGACGAAAACGGCTCCAACAGGCAGCGAAAGGCTTCCTTGCCCTTCACACGCACATCCCACCATAGATAGCCAATTACCAAATCACGCGCACAGGCAAGTAAGCCACCAAGTCAGCAAGCGATTCATGAATCAATCAACAAACAAACAAGCGTGCAGACAAGCACGGTCACAAATCGCATCGCATCACAACACGAGACGAGAAGAGACAGACGGGACGACATGAAAAGGCAAAGACTTTCCCTCTTCTCTACCCCGTTCACTCACATCAGAGGTCGTGAGGTGAGAAGGACACAGTGGGCAGTGCTGCCCTGCAGATGGGGCAGCTCCAGTGCTCCCTCTCTATCCACTCCTTCAGGCACCCCTCGTGGAACACATGCCCGCACACACTCGTCTTGGCGCACACCTCGCCCTTCAGGTCCAGCATGCACACCACACACACCTCGCTACCCTCACTCGACCGACCCGTGCTCTCGCGAGAATCACGCCGCCTCTCTCTCCGCCCCTGCGTGTTCCGCCGAAACGATGGCACAGGGACGAGCGACGTTGACACGGGGGTGGGTGGACACGACGGGCATGACGCAGGGGAGGGATCGCCAGCTGACCGACACGACGCCGCCCCCTCCCCGCCCTCTCCACAACCGCCATAGGTGAAGACCTCCAGCTTGACGTAAGTCAGCATTTCCCGGGCCTTCTGCTTCTCAGTGCGGGGCGACTGCCTGGCCGCCACAGCGGGGAGGGGGAGGGACGGGGGGAGGGGGTCGACGGCGGCGCGAGAAGCAGAAGCAGTTGCTGTGGGGCGGTCGGTGCTCCTCCTGCTGCTGACGGCGTTCTGGGGAGTGGGGTGGTTGGCGTTCCGCTCTCTCCTTCGGGAGCGGCCAGCTTCTGCACCGTCGCATGATCCGATGCAGCCCATCTTGCGGCTCAGCAGGTGGCACAGGTACAGCACCAGGGGGCACAGAACCGTGCACAAAAGGACCACTGGCGGACTCAGAGCGACCTGAACGGGGGAAAAGAAGAACAGGAGAGACCACGTTGGCGACCAATCTTGCCAGATGTGTGTGGCTGGTTCGTGCGGACAGAGATACCTACCTGCATCAGCGAGTCATAAGGGCCCTCGTCCAGATCTGAAGGCGGCTGTTGGTTGTGTGCCTGGGAGGTGTCACCGACGAGAGAGCCTCGGGCCGTTGGCAACGCTGATGAGGACATCTCACTTGCTCTCCAGAAATGCTTTCTATTGCAATACGCAACGGACACAGAGAGCTGAGCTCAACGGCCATTTCGCAAAAATCTCGCGCAAGCTTAGCCTCGAGAGGGGTGAAAGACCTTAGTGTGTGCGCTGCAGGGGAGGGCAGAGGTTCAGTGGTGAGGAGGCCTGCCTTCATCTGTCTGTCTACAATGGGCGGCGCCTTGTCCGCCGAGGAGGAGGCACAACTCAAAACTTCGAGGCTGCCGTTCGCTGTGTCCCAGATAGGCGACTTCCGGCCGGAGGACTGCCCCTTCTGCGCGGTGCGCTGCTGACCACCAGATAAAGAAAAGCAGCGGGCAAAAGTTGGCGTTGCGTGTCTTTGTGAATCGTTGCAGACTCGTGTGAGGGATATGGAGTATATGGACAGCGAAAGGTAAGTGGCTGGCTGGCTGCCTGGCACGCACAGACAGACAGAAGCAGGTCTCGGCCGTTCAATGCGTCCCTGCTTTTTGTTTGATTGCAGAGGGCGGCTGAAGGACGAGTTAGACGTGTTGGTCGGCTCAGTGCCCAAGTGAGCAAGAAAGATACATACGCACACACACATGGATTGACACATCCCGTTTGGTTCAGGGACGCCCGGGCAGCTCTGCAGCGGTATATGGAGGTGTCGTCGCGCCGCACGACATCGAGCGCCGAGGCCCTGCAGTGGGAGACCGGCGGGGCGGGATCGGCCAGGGGATGTGTGGCGTGCAGCACCACCGAGGCACGCCTCAAGGAGGCCGCACAGGTGAGCCACGAGAAAGGGAGAAGGGGCACCGTGTGGGTGGGTGTTCTGATGGACCCACCCTCTGTCTGTTTCGGCCGTGCACCCGGCCTTCACTCCCTCTTTCAGGTGATCGGCGGATTGTCTGCCCGTGTGGCCACGCTGATCCGCTTCCACGCGGCGTACGCCCTCAACATCGAATCGGCCATGGTGAGACGAAACACTGAATGCACTCAATGCATTACATGTGCCATGCCTCATCGATCTCACCCTACCAGGTCAGAGAGCGTGACCCTCGTTCCCTGAGGTCATCCCACGCCGCCGCGACCCGGCTCTCCCTCGTCTGTGGCATGTGCCTCGCCAACACGGCGGCAGCCGACATCGGCATCATGGCCATCTCACCCTCGCAACGCAGCATCACCAACGGGCAGGAGTTCGATGAAGACGACGCCAGCGCACCCTCCCGCGCAACCTCCCTGCCCCATGACGCGCTCTCTCGTGTGGTGGACGGTGGCGAGGGCGACAGCAACGGCCATTGCCGTGGCAACATGCTGGCAGTCGGGTCGGCGCAGGAGGTCGATGCGGGGTCGCTGGCCACTAGTGGGGTGTCGTTCATCGAGATGTCGCCTGCGAACGGGCCGGAGAGGCCTCTGGTGCGGGGTCGTGGCGGTGATGGTGGGTATTACTCGAGAGGGGACTGGTCGCACCACAGCACGCCACTCTGTGGCGCGGCAGATGGAGAGGTCGACATGGGTAAGTCAGAGAAGGAGTGAGGTGACCCCACGAGAAACAACTGTAGATGGCAGATGTGTCGCATCGCTCGATCCTTTTGTATGCAGGTGCCTATCGAATGCTGCCGACAGCAGTGGCGGCCCACTCCCAGCAGCACCCATACCAGCTCTCTCTCCCACACGAACTGGACGGCGATGGCGACCAAGAGGCGGTAAGGCAGCAAACCGACGGCAAAGACCAAGACGGAGATGAGGATGAGTTCGTGCCGTCCCCAGCGGTCCCCCGGCCGCGGACCGATGGCCCTCCTGATCTGTCGCTGCCCGACCGAATGCCGTCACTTCCATCGGGGTTGGTCAGTGGCAATAATGGCACGGCTCAGTCCCAGGGAGAGAGCAGGAGAGGTGCCAGCTGCGGCAGCGGGGCCGAATTAACGAGCGAGTGCGGCACTTTTGTGTCGGCGATGGAGCGGATTGATCCATGAAAGAATGGCATGATGGAACGTGTGGACGCGTCCATGAGGGGGGAGAGGAGATAAGAGGGGTGGGCGAGAGGAGTGTGTGAGTGAGTGAGTGAGTGTCGGTCGTTGCCTATCAATCAATTATGTTCATCGATCGATCTTGTTTGCCTTTGCATGACTGCATAGAGGTGGCATCGACAGATACATAGTGGGTTGCTTTATACACTTGTCGCTTTGATTGAGTCAATGAGTGAATCGGCGGGCTAGTCGGGAATGGCGGAATGAGCCATTTTTGCGGGGGAGAGAGAGAGAGAGAGAGAGAGAGAAGGCGGCCTGACCCCCGACCATCGCGTCTGTCTGCCTGTCTGTCGGTTGACGCAGGTCAGGGTGTGGCGTGTATTGTGTGCTGTGTGTGCAGTGATATATACTTTATGCCTGCGTACAACTAGTCCCTCGTGAGTCAGCTCGTCCTAGTTTTGTCGGATCGACCTGTCAGCAGAGAGAGACGCACCTAACCGACACAGATGGGTGTCATAGCTGTGCAGTGCCTGCACACGCATTCACATACACACACACAGCAGATCGTCGAGCGACGGTGTCACTGTCTGCCCGCTCTTTTAGCCACCAACCAGCCCATGGTACCCAGCTGCCTACCCACCTGTTTGTTTGCACATGGATGGGATCGAGTGTTTGTCGGGTTCGTCATTTCGGCTGCTTCATTCTGGATGCCTTGCTGTACTTTGTAAAGGTTTGTAAAGGATAGCTTACCTGATGGATGTACAGCCATGGCCAACCAAACAACACAGATACCTACATGCTGGGCGGGCAAGAGGGGGCCAACGATGCCATGCACGCCAACTCACTACCTGATATATCACTGTATGTGTGTGTGTGCCGTGACTTTCTTGCCTCTGTGTGTGTGTGTGTAGGTGTAACTGAGTGAGTGAGTGCGTGAGTGGTGTTGCATCAATCAACATGGGAGTAGGGAGAGAGGACACACACACTGCATGACATGGCACGCCT
>CDMY01000520.1:11425-32597 GCA_001179505.1 Vitrella brassicaformis | reverse complement strand
CCCCCCCCCACCCACCAATCCATCCATTGAGACTGACTTCGTGTATTTGTCAATCGCCACTGATCGAGATACGTAATCGATGACTCTGTCGACCAGCCATCTGCCTCCATCCCATGCAAACCAGAGGTGGTCACTGGTGCACGCAAGGGGTACATCTCGCTTTCCTTCGCATCATGGAGGCCTGCTCGTCCGCCAGCTCTCTTTGCGCCACATCCAGCGCACTCTCCAGTTCTTGAACCCTCTTCCCCCACTGGGCAAGCTGAAACGAGCAAATTGCATGCAAACAACCACGCAGCGTCATGTTCAAGTGCCTACGTGTTTGTCTTGCTCCGTGATGGTCTGTCGTGCCTCCGCGTGTGCCATCTGAGCATCCAAAGCTCGCCTGCACTAAGCATGTGTGTCATACTCATGATGAGACACCCGCTGTATGATGTTTCACTCACTTCTTCCATAACTCCAGCTCCGCTCTCGCCGCCTCGCTGGCACGGGGCAACCGGAGGTACCCACCACCACCACCACTCTGCATGACACACCTTCGAGACTATCTGTCTCCGCCAGCTGACCTTCTGTGTCGATCTGACCTTCTCCTCTCCATCTGTTTGCACTGCCTTGTCCACCTCAGTGCGTGGCTGTCGGTTCTCTGGTGGTGGGGCCCTCGGTGTGGCTGCATCGACGGCATCCGACAGCTCCCGATGCAGCGACGGCCGACCACATCTGCACACAAACCGAGAGGAAAGAAGAAGAGTGGTCCGTTGATGTGTCCTTTGTGCGCACGCACGTCAGTGCAGCTGGCTGTCTCGGTTCGGTGGTGAGTGCGCGGGGAGAGGAGACGCCCTCGTACTCGGCTATCCGCCTCAACAGGTCATCATTCTGCACGACGACACGACGCCCATTGATTCGATCTTATGAAGGCGGAGGCTCGTCTTACTGACCTTGTGTTTGATCTCTTGGTATGTGTGCCGGTCTTGGTCGTGCTGCCGCACCACTGCGTCCAGCCGACACTGCAGAGCGGCATTCTCGCTCTCCAACTGCACTACAGCACTGAACACACACACAAAGGCACACACACACCCCCACACACAAAGCACAAACGCACAAAGTCATTCCGGAGGGTCGGCCCGTCCGCCCTTTTGTTACCAAGCGGTTTCTTCCTCTTTTGCGATGTCATGTCGGCCTGATGGCGGCCATCGGTCACCACCCTGCTGCCGCCATCGGGCAGATAGCCGACTTTCCCATGTGTGTCTCTCATCTGCTGCCGTACGCATCCCTGCATCTGTCCTTCGTGCTCTCAGCTCCTCCGTCAGATCCTGACAGCGACACGCCCACAGAGACACGCAACTGTGTTTGTGCGAACGTGGGTGGTAAGTACCTGCACTTTGCGATTGAGGTCTTCGATAGTGTTGTCGGCCTCCGTGAGGTCGCCCTCTAGATCACGTCGCTCCCTCAGGGCGCCCTCGAGGCTCCTGTGCACGGCCAGCTTCTCCTGAAGAGAACAAATGGAACGAGATCAGATGCCTGTGCTGCGTGTGCCGTGTGCTGGTGGCCCACGTCGTTGAGTCTCTGTAGTTGTCGGTTCAGGTCATCGATAAGGCCGTCCTTGTCGTCCAGTTGCTCTGCAAGCGCATGGAGTCGCTGACGCTGCAAACACACAAAGAGGGAGTTGGTTGTGTGTGTGCAGTGCCTTCAGTGCGCAACCCCACACCACAGAACACCACACCACACCTGCAGGGCGCTCTGTGCCTGTTTCCTGAACCTATCGATGGCGACTGATGACGAAATGGATGCATCCAGTGAGGGAGCAACCTCGCGACTCTGCACGCCATTCGAGCGCTGGAACGGCAAAGAAAAAGGGAGAGCAAGGCGATGTGCAGCTGCAAGGGTGTCTGCCTGTGTGTGTGTGTGTTTGGTGCACGTCAAGTCACGTGTCGGATGGTCTTGAGTATGCGAGTCGCCAGAAGGTCCACGTGCACCGGATTGGTGATGAAGGCGCCGATGTGTGTCCTGATGTCCTCGTGCGCGTCCCCCCACTCTGCCCGCCACATCAGCAGATCCTCACACTGACTGTCCTGCACAGGGACATACAACCACAAACATGGCATGTGCACACAGCACAGACCGCTTTTGACATGGTCGCTCTCCCTCCGCGACATGTCTTCCGAGCGCAGGTCATCTGCATCAGCCTCGCCGCGGCACTGCAGTCCATCTGCCGGCATAATCGATGGCGTGGGGCTGACAGATCCAGCGGACGGCCCATGATGTATCCCAAGCTCCAGATCAACACCATCACTGCGGCCGTCTGCATCGTCTGGCAGCTCCTCCGGTATCTCCTCTTCCTGTGTGTCTTCTTGGCTGTCCTCCTTCATCCTCCCCAGCCATCCCCGCTGCCACAGCAATGGCCGCAGCACCGTCTGCTTGCGCGGAGAGCTCATCGACACCTTCTCCCGAGGGGAAGCAGCTTGTAATGGCGCCTCCATGGCTGCCGGGCGGCTCTGTGCGATGGATGAACACATAATCGTGGCCAAGCCAGGTTGATCAGTCGGGCCATCGGAGAAAGCTCGCATAGATCTGCCTCAGATGGGGTGGCAGAGCATCCCCGTCATCGATCTGTCAGAAGATCCCTCAACCACATGCAACAAACTCAAGGACGCAGGTGAGCAGATGACACAACACACGCTTCCACCCACTGGAGCATCTGATTTGATCATCAATTTTGATGCATCTGCTGTTCTCACTGCGTCCCTCCCTGGCAGCTGAGAGTGTTGGGTTCTTCTACTTGAGAGGCCATGGCATAGCGGACGATGAGTTCGCAGCGGTCTTCTCGGCACTGAAGACCTTCTTCGCGCTGCCGATGGAAGACAAGATGAAGATCCACACGTCCAAGACAGGCGGCGTGCGGGGCTACATCGGTACACACACACACACACGGAGATACTTACGCATGCACACACACGCACAAATATGCACCTCTTTGTCGTGGTTGCGAGTCAGGTCTGTTCGAGCAAGGGAACTACGGCATCGATGCAGCCGACCAGCGAGCCGCAGAAGCCGCAGCAACAGCAGCAGACGAAGGGCAAGCGCCGCACGAAGCCTCTGACGATGAGGGCGTGCGGCTGGGCGAGGACGGCCTGCCACTCGACTACAAAGAGGTGTGCACACATGGAGCGCGTTGCCAGACAGCGAGGATCTCTCTCTCTCTCTCTCTCGCCCTTTGCCTTGAAGGTCTTCACGATGGGAACGGAGCTCAGCGAGTCCCATCCCCACTATCACGGTACGCATGTGCGTGGGGCACTGCTGCCGCTGTTTTTGCAGGAGCGCTTTCTTGTGTGGGGGTCTGTTCAGCAACGCTATTCGCCCCGAACGTCTTTCCGGATGGCCTGCCTGCCTGGCGGGATGTGATCGATTGCTACTACAGGCGGGTGTGGGAGGTGGCGCTGAGGATGTACCGACTCATCGCCCTCTTTCTCGGCCTGCCTGAGGACCATTTCGGCCCCTTCATCACCGAGCCGATGAACTCGATGAACTGCCTGCACTATCCCCCGTACAGCGGCAGTCACCCCCGCCAGCTCGGCATCGGCGCCCACACCGACTACGAGTGTTTTACTTTACTGGTGTGTTTCGCTGTTTCTTTCCTGGTTATATATCTCATGTGTGTGTGTGTGTGTTGGATGTCTGCGTGCAGGCGCAGGATGGCGTGCCTGGGTTAGAGATAATGAACGACGACAACGAGTGGGTGGCCGTGCCACCCAACGGCACGGACTTCGTTGTGAACATCGGTCGGCGACAAACACCACACATAGCGGTCCGTCCGGGGATGTCTTTTCTGTGGAAGCGATGCGTGTGAGATGTTTGTTCTTCAGGTGACATGCTGGCCAGGTGGAGTAACGGCAGGTTCAAGTCGACCGTCCACCGTGCCCGCAATCCGACCGCAGAGCACCGGTACTCGATAGCTTACTTCTGCTGCTGCAACTTTGAGACGCCCCTCACCCCACTGGTCAACGCCGACCACCCAAAGTGCGTGCGCGCACACACACACCCAACCGTGTCGATGTACCTCACTCGTTTGATCGGTCTGTCTGCTGTGTGCGCGCGTGTGTGTCAGGTATCCCCCTGTGTTGGCTGGGGTGCATATGTTGGACCGGATTCATCGAGCCAATATCGCCACACAGGACGGCCAGAAAGCAGTTGAGGCAGCCTAGCGGCAGGCAGGCAGGCACGCAGGCAGTGTATGTCCCATTTTGGTGTGAGGACTCGTGTGCATATGATAGCAGTGGATGGATGGCATTTACACACAGAGTGTTGAACACACTTGCATGGCTACGATGAACACAAATGGGTCCGTCCGATATACATACACCTACCTACCTACTGCCCTGCCACGCAAAAATACGCAGACCCTACCCTGTCAGTCAGTCTATCGGCACAAATCTCTGCCCCATCCATCCCTGAAGACCCCATCCATCCATCCATCCACCGCCTCACTCTCACTCCTCAAACTCCCCACCCCACCCAGACGCACCAATCTATCGACCACGACGAGTCGTTCCTGACTGACGAGTGTCTGTCGATATGACATCCAGCCGGCCGCAGCCGTCTGCCCCATCCCATCCCATCCTTTCGTCTATGTCGGCACCCATCCATCATCGCCATCAAGCTGATCGCCATAGGGCGCATAGGCAGGAATTGGGGTTCCCACATTCGCCCGCAGCCACTCCCGAACCTCCTCTGGCACCGCCGACATCAGCGCGATGGCTGCAGCCTGCCGCAGCGCCACCCACGCCAGCGATGGCGGCTTCTTGGCAGCCAGCAGCTGCTTCGCCCTGTTTCTCACCCTCGTCAGCAACGGATGCTCGCATATCGGGTAGGCGGGGAAGTACTCATGCAGCACCTTGGTCGACGCCGACTCGACGATGGCGTCCACGTGCTCTTGGGTGGTGGGTGGCGGGGTGCAAGCTGCTATCTTCATGTCAGCCCGGGACATGACGCGATCGATCAGGCCATGGGAGAACGCCCACTGCAGCTCGGGTGTGGGCAGGAGGCCCGCCAGGCCGGCATTCGACGCAATGGACGACTCGGCAAGCTGGAGAGACTCGCGAACGTTGCGGACGACGGCAAAAGGGGCGTTCCAGGGTGACACATCGACCAGCTGGTGGAAGTTGGCGGGCGGGTGCTGCTTGAGGTAGAGGAGGCTCCTCGCGTGGGCCTGCTCGCAGAGGGTCCGCCTGTCCAGCTCAACCATCTCCTCCAGTGTGTCATCGTCCTCTCCGATTGCCTTCATGACCATCATGTAGAGCTCCGAGGCAATTGGCCGAGCGGCCATGGGCATCTTCTTCTCCACGCTCTCGAGCGAGCTGTTGACGGTGCCCTCGTCCACCCAAACGCGGGAAGACTCGCGGTCTGACGACGGGACCTCCCCCTCCGTGTTCCCATCCCGCCTTGCCCCCTTCTTGTCTGCGGTCTTCCTGTCGTCTTGCCGGCGCTCAGACGCCCATCTTGGCCGCAAGTACAGCCGCCCACTGACCCTGACTTTGGCCCCTGCCTTGGCAGCATCGACCAGCGAGTTCTCGTCGTCGACGGCGGTCCTGCTGCCGAGCACGCCGGTGACGTCCAAGAGAGCGTGGACCCGCGCGCCGGCGACCTGCCAGGCGTTGAATAGGGGCAGCTGGTCGAAGTCGGAGTCCTTGTACTCCATTAGAGGCCCGGTGCGATAGTGCTCCTGCGACCTGGGCTCGATGGATTCTTCTTTTTCCTCCGATGCCGACTTGCCCGGTGGATGGGAGGATTCTTCGGAGGGAGAGGGAGGGCTTATGAGCTTCGCAGACCCTGCAGTAAGGCAAAACAAGCAGCAAAGAAGGACGGACTCGGACATGTTCATGTTGCGTCGGTCCGTCCGTCCGTCTGGTTGTGTGCGTGTGTGTTTCTCTTTGTCTTACCTTTTGTTTCGATGCATATCTCCATGTGCCTGAGTGAAGTCAGCCCGACATTGCCCTGCTGCTTCAGCGTTGCCCGCCACCACTCAGTCTCTGCCACATCGGCCGTCTGCTCCCACCCAACCCGCCGAATCGAAAAGTCGATGTCGGCGTTGACAAGCGACTCACTCTTGGCCCTGGCCTTCCACAGGTGCCCAAATCGCCTGGTAACCTCGCCGGCACCGCTTCCCTCGAGGGCCAGTTTCACGCTGTGGACTCGCAGCTGATAGGACAGCTCCTTCTCGCCCTCTCCGTGTGCGTCCGCAAGCTCTCCGGACTCCTCGTGGGTCTGTTCACACCTGACGGCTGAAGGACTCCGCGGTCCGCCGAGAACGAACGCACACCGGCAGAGGACCAATCGAAGATGATGCATCGCGGCGGAGAAGGAAGAATGACCGCGCCTCCAACCAAAAGCTCAAGGAGGGAATTTCGTGAAACCGCTCTCTCAAGACGATCAGAAACGCGTCGCCTCGCTCGGGACGTTCCCCGTCCTTGAGGTTTTGCGCTACACACCTATCGAACCACTGAAGTGTGGTGTCCGTTCCCCCGGCGGCAGCCTCTTGGCCTGGGTGTGACTACCGCGGCTGATACCCCGAGATTCCCCCTTCCTTCCCGTCCCTCTCCCCCCTCGACGCCATGCACCGGTCGGGCGCGTCAACGTACCCCATCCACTTGTCGGCCTTCCGGGAACTTGACCTCTCGGGTGACCAGATCTTGGAGGAGTGTATGCGCCAGCCACAGCTCCGCAGACTGCTACTCAAAGGCCTGGGGTACGCCTCACCGCCGCACCATGCGCACGCATGGGGTGAGAGTATCTGTGTGTTCATATATCTGCGTGTCGTGTGTGCGTCAGGTCCCTCATCCGCGGCGGAGATGCTGACCCCTCCGAGATCGTGGATCTCTCCCGCAAGGGGACGTCGTCACGACAGACCTCCAGTGTCACCAGCATCTCGTCCTCCTCCCCTTCCCCGACAAGCGAGGCGACCGAAATGGACATCAGTCCGAGGGAGGGCGACGGACAGGCCAAGCCGGCCTCGAGCTGCTTTCCGGCGAGCGAGGAGGCGACGTCCGTCGACCTGCTGACGGGCAAGGAGGGCGCGGCGCTGCTGGCGGTGCTGGGCATCACGGAGCAGCCGCCGGGTCTGCTTCGCGAGATGGTCGTCAACATCCTGTCGTTCTGCAAGTTCGAGAACATGCTGGCGGCGTCGACGGCCTGCCGGTTCTTCCAACTGGCATCGCGGCAGCCCGGCTCGTGCTTCTCCATCGAACTCACCACCAAGGACGGGCTCAACAAGCTCCTGGGATACCCCACTGAACGACTCAGAAACCTGCTGCACAGGAGGTAAGGCACGCACACGGCCATTGGCGCGGCAGCTGGCGAGTGATGGACGCTTTGGGAATCTGTGTGTTTGGGAATGTGTGTGTCTGTTAAGAGCGCGTTGGGTGCGTCGGTTGATCCTGACGCCTGAGGGCCGGATCGACCAGCTGGCCGAGAACCACATCCCCGTGCTACTGCGTCGCTTCCAGATGCTCAACATCCTCGAACTCAACTCGTCAGTGCCATACCTGGCCGAGGAACTCGAGGAGGTAGGGACACACCACACACGGGCACACACGGAGAGAGATGGAGAGTCTGGTGTGTGGGTGTGTGTTGGTTCATTGATTCAGGTGTTTTCGTCCAACCACCGCTCCCTGCAGTTTATCGACCTGTCGGCGGGCTTCCTCGGTGAGTAAGTCAGTCAGTCAGTCTAGCTGGATTGATTGGATTGATGACATTTGAATCTCCTGTTGTGTTGATGGTGCAGGCATCTCAGCAATGTTCCCAGGAGTTGACTTCAACAACCTCATCTACCTGCGCGCCTGCGACGACTGGTGAGCAGGCGGGCGCCATGGAAGCGTCATGCATACCGCCATCAACATGCTGTCTGTCTGTGTGTGTGTGTGTGTGTGTGTGCAGGTGGAAGGTAGATTTCCGCCGCGGGTTCAAGTGCGACAACCTGATGTATCTGGGTGTGCGTCCGCTGCCCAAGATGCGCCACCTCCCCGAGACATGGAAGGAGTGGCTCATGCGCCTCAGACATCTCCGACGACTCATCGTCCTCGTCGACGCCGAGGACGACGACCACGACGGTGGCGAGGGAGACAACGACCAAGACGACCCCATGCAGCAAGACGACACACACACCACCGCCACCACCACGGGCAGCAGCAGCAGCACGGCGCGCGAGAGGGAGTCGAGCTTCTCGATTGACCTCCTGCGTGTGCTGGAGCCGACGCTGCCCAACCTGGTGGAGCTGCGGCTGCTCGACTACTCGGCCGGGGGCGGGCAGCGGTCGCTGCAGCACCTGCTGGCGAGGATGGAGGCCAGGCGGCTGCCGATGCTCAAGGAGCTGTCCGTCGCCACCACATGGGAGCCACACAAGGAGCGCCTCTCCAAGCTGGGCTTCGACAGGGACGGCAACGCAGAGGGGTGGGAGGACACGCCCGTCTTCAGACGGAGGGAGGAGGAGCCACGACCCGTGTCGGCACCCAACTGACCCACTGACCCACTCACTGTTTGGCGTGTGTCTGGTTGGTGTGCGCGTGGAGAGGGGAGGGGGCGTGTGTGCTCTTCTCGTAGGTAGAAGCGGTTTTTGCCAGATTCATTCGTCGGACGAACGTCTAGAGACCCATAGACAGGCAGACAGACAGCATCGTATCCGTGTGTGTGCTGAGCAGTGCGTAAGTGGGTGGTGGGAGGGATGGAGAGGGGTGTGTACAGGCAGGCAGGCAGATTGTGTCGGTTGTACGGTGTTGTCTAAGGCCGTCGTAGCGTAGGTAGCGTAGCGTAGTGTACCATCCTGTCTGTTTGTCCATCCCTTCATACCCTCATACCCCACCCACCCCCTCTCCCCCACACACATCGTGTGCAGTGCACTCACCCAGGCGGTTCTGCGTGTGCCGTGCTGTGCTGTGCTGCATACGGTCGGCACGGACACACGCACAAGTGCACCAGCCGTACCTGAGCGCGTGTCTTGTCGTTTTACTTTCTTACTTCCCTGTCTGCCTGTCTGTCTCACTGTCTGCTTCTCTCTGCATACATCCATGACCTGCGTGTGGTGTGCCTGCCTGTTTTTCCATGCGTCAATGCGTGGCACGGCGGGGCGCAATCGTTCGTACTTGTACTTGTCTGGCTGTTGGTCTGTCTGTCTGTCTGTCAGTCTGTCTGCGTCCACCTGTTCGCACACAAAGCTGAGGCGGCCTAGTTTGGTTGGTCGGTCAATCGGTCGGTCGGTGGGTCTGTCGGGGGGCAGTCATCACTCACTCACTCACTCAGTCGACGTAGCTGCTCTCTCTCTCACGCACTACACTCGCCTGCATGCCTTCATCTCTCTGTCTGTCTGTCTTTCTGTGTGCATCATGACTGCCTGCGTGTGCTTTTGTGTGTGCGCCATATTTATGGGCCGGGAGGGCGGGATCGACGGATGGAGAATGGGATGGGTGGAGGGACGAACGGATGCAGTCAGGGAATGAAGTGAGCGATTGATTGATTGGTTGATCGACCGACTGGCTGGGCGTGGTGTGACGTTGGTCATTCTGTCTGTGGTGTGCCTTCTCTCATGCTGCCCATTGCCATCTGTGGTGCATGGCGCCTGACATCGCCTCGCAACATTGGTGGCAGGTTGGGGAACACATCACACTCGGCGTAGAAGGAGAAAGGAACGAAGTCAGCCCTGCCTTGTTGTCGATTGATAACGGTGGGCGGAGTGAGTCGTTTTGTTGCCGTCAGTGCAGTGCATGGGCCCCTTCCCACCGACGGCAAGAGACAGAGAGGGAACACCATTGGTGTGTGTCGTGCGTTGCGTGAGTGGATGCCTTTTTCTGAAGGACGTGTGTGTGCATGAGTGCATGATTGATATGGTGGTGTGCATGTGGCATGGTACACTCTGACGTGCGCGCTCTCCACACACACAACCTGCCTGCCTGTCGGCCTCTCTGTCCGTCTGTGTGGAAGCGTCGCTTTTTTCATCACTCTCCTGCCTGCCTGCCCAATGGTCTGCCTTCTCTCGGTGTTGATTTTCGTGTGCTGCATGGATGTGTGTGTGTTCCTGAGTGGTGTGAGTGTGTGTGTGTGCATCTCTCTGTGTTCGGTGCTTGCTGTGGCTGCGTATTTATGGCTGCTGTGATGCGTTCCATCATAATGAATGTGCCCTTTATCCAACAAGCCTGGCTGTGTATGTGGGCGGGGTGCAGTGCACCCATCGCACACATGGACGACAGCCGCTACACACAGGTGGTGACGCGGATGGACGGATGGATGGACGTGTGTCGTGTGGTGTGGTGTGGTGTGGTGTGACGTGTCGGACCGACCTGATTTGTGGTGTGTGGTGATGCATCGTCCGCCGTGTTTTTTGTACAGTACTCTCTTTCGAGCACACTCTTGCGTCCACATTCGGCGTCCACCTTCGCACATCGCATACACACAGCATTCACACTCGAGCATCTATCCATGTTGCCCACGTATACACTTGGGCATCGGGAAAAGGATGCTCCTCGAATCGACAAACTAGCCGGCGGACACATCCATTCTCCCCCCCTCCCTCCCTCACTCCCGCGGACATGCAACGCAGCCGGGCGACGAGAAACCTGAGGCAGACAGCATACACAGACAGAGAGAGCAGTGGGAGAAGTGAGACAGGATGCACACACCGGCTGGCGTACACCGATGCATGGATTGTGCCGGAGCCGATAAGGTGTTGCCGTCACTAGTGACAGAGTCATTGGGTCAGGCACTCCCAGCTACCCCGCCTTATGCTGTCTCCCCTCCATTCCAAGAGCATCAGCCTCAGCACACGGCCAATGCCTCTGACACTGGAGGGACTCCCTAACTGGCCTGTCTTCCTCCCTCCCTCCCGCACTACTCACTCACCAGCTGTACATTCTAGGATGCGCGCAAAGCCGACAAGTCGTTGACGCCGTGCACACGCCCGCCACCCACACGACGCGCCCTCCTTTTGGGCCCGGCTTCTGGTGCTGGTGCTGCTGATGGTCCTGCTGGTTCAGCTGCCTCCTGCTCGTCCTCACGCTCGTCGGTGTGTGGGGATTTCTTGGCCGCCTTGCGCGCCCTCTTGGGCTGTGCGAAGGACTTTGGCAGCACCCGCTTCTTGCCTTTGTCCTTGTTGCTGTTGTTGGGGTGCTTTGCCTCGTCCTTGTCCTGGTCGGAGATGTCGATGGGCTCCCGCCGCTTCCTCCTCTCCTCTATGCGACGCTCCCGCTCCCTCGCCCTCTCGGCCTCGGCGTGCTCTGCGCATACAAACCAACACACCTTGATATCGTGGCTGAACGGCTGGCTGCCTGAGTACATGTCCGTCTGTCTGTCTGTCTGTCTCACCGCGCTTGAGCTTCTTGGCGAGATTCTGGATGTCATTCAGGAAATCTGAATGATAGAGATGGATCCTGTGTGTCAGACGGATAGGTGAGTGTGCGGGTGGGTAAGCTGGTGGCTAACATACAGAGGTTCATGGTCATGAAGGAGGGGCTAATGGGATTGTCCGTGTACCCATACACCAACGACCCTGACGCACACACGTGCACGCACACACAGAGAAGCACACAGATACATTTCACCCGAATGTGCTCTGCAGACTGCGCGGCTGTGTGGTGTCGCTTACTGTCTTTTAGTGTCTGCTTTTTGATGCCGAAGTAGAGGTCAACGTGTGTCGGCGATATGAACTTCTGACGGTCGCGACGATGCCTGACACGCAAATAGAGACCACAACAGCCATGCGCTCACTCACTAAAACACCTTCAATCGCCCCCCTGTGCGGCCCTGGCGTACGTCTCGTAGCTCATGTTGCACAGTCTACACATCATGAGCTTGATGCCGCCGTTGATGGGCTTCTCCGTCGTCCGCCCGCAGTCATAGCACCGCTCCCTGACGTACTCCCTGCACCTGTCCCGCCACGACACGCCGTCCTGCGATGCTGCTACCGCCGCTTCGTGTGCACGCCTCGCCTTCACCGCAGGCCGGGGCCGCAGCTCGACCGGCAACGCTGAGATGGAATGAAGAAGGAAAAGACAGGATGGGCATGGTCGGTCAGTGGGCAATCTTGTTGCTTCCTCTCTTTCTCTCACCCTGGTGTTTCATTCTCTTCCTGGCGTGTGGTTTCTTGTCGTGAGCGTCGTGGTCCGGCTTCTTCTTGGCTGCGTTGTTGTCCGCCCCCCTCTCCTTCGGCTTGGGCAGCAGGTCGTACACCTCCTTCCACATGCCCTCGTCGCCTGCAACGCACACACGGGTGCGGACCAGGAAGTGATCCGATCTGACATGCTCTACCTGACCTGCCAGCCCAGCGCATGTTCTGTCTACCCTCAGGAACCTCAGCAACTCATGCAGATACAAGAAGGGCGCTATCAGGAACAACAACTGCAAATCCAAAACAACAGAGGAGGGTCCATTCCTCACGTACCTATCAGTGCCCACGTGTCGTACCTCTGTCGGCAAATCGCCGAATGAAGACGATTGGACCTCAGATGCGCCTCCCGCCGCTGGTTCATCTTCAATCACTACGGTCTCGACCGGCGCTGCTGCAGCACGGGCAGACTCGCTACGAGCGGGACGCGCAGGAGCCGCCCCTTGCGCACCCGCCGACGTCGTCAGCTGGGTGGCATGGTCGAACAGAATGTCATTGATCTCCTGCGCAGCCAACCAATGGAAAGAACGCCGTGAAGGACAGGCCTTTCAATGCATCCATCTGCGCTTACGTATTTGTGGGTGTCGAGTTCGTTTTCCGCCATAGCGAAGTGCTGTTCGAGCAGCCGCCGCACCTGGCGTGGTGTGATGGACTTGTAGTTTTCATGAGTGACTATCCGAGGAAGTGCCTGCAGAAAAGGGAGCAATTTGAATCGGGAGATAAGGGAGATTGAGATGTGAAGCAGTCAGTGGCCTGTCAGAATCGTTTTTTCTCGGTGCCTACGAGTTTGATGTGCTCCAGCAACCGTCCTGACATCTCTCCTCTCCCCTCCTTCCCTTTTGAAAGCTCGCAATCGATCGCGAGCTCAGACAAAAGGGGAGAAGGAGCAAACGCTGTCAAAGAGTGACCGCCGAGACCAGCTTGATGAAGCAAAGATGAGACTGGGAAGCATCTTCATCCTGGTCGTGTTTGCTTGTCATCTTGCGGGTGAGTCAGATGAGCAGACGCATGACAGTGTTTCACACGCATCTTTCACCTCTTTTGCTTTGCATGTGACTGCTGCCCTTGTGTCTTTTCAGTCTGCTTGTCTCGTCGGCATCGCCATCGCACACACAGGCGGAGAGCGGCTGGGAGGAGCCGGCGGCTCAGGCAGGACGACGCCGATGACGAGGTTCCGGAGGCATCTTCACCTGAAGAGGCGCGGCTCAACATAGTCCGCACCCACTGGTTACTCGACAATTATTTGCCCTGGGACTACGCCGTGTCGGGCGATAACTGGACAGTTCTGTTCGAGTGCAAGGCATGCGAGGAGGACCGGCCGGTGCTTCTCAGTCTGATCTCCACTCTCCACCCCGACGACCAGCCGCTCGTCGAGCGCATCGCATCCGACAACCTCAGCGTGTGCAAGCTCCCGTACGTGGCTTGCTTCAACGCCTCGCAGGCCGACTTCCCCACCTCACCCTATCTCTCCAACAGCACCGCCAGCCACACGGAGGGATATGCCCTCGTGTGGACCGACCAATATGAGGACGTGAAAGTGCTCGAGGACCCGGTGCCCTTCCCGCACGAGAAGATATCCCAGCTGCGGCACATGCGAGTGCTTTTCACCGTCGACTGGCACTTTTCAGGCACCTTGGCGCCGCTGTTCGGACAGGAGTGTGCGGCAGCGGAAAGGCCGGATGGTGAAGTGGGCGAGCCTGGCAACGTCGGTATGATAATAGTGGACGTGCGTGCGATGAAGACGCCTCCCGATGTCGAAGTGGGCGACTGTGTCCTGCGGTATCGGAGCCTGACCGTCCTGGCCATTCGGTTCGAGAATCTACCCGCATCAGCCAAAGGTCGAGACAGTGATAAAAACGAGTGGGGACATCCGACTGCCTACATATGTTTGTGCGTGCCTGTAGGTCGCATTCCTGAGCACATTGACGATCTGAAGCAGCTGAGGGTACTGGATATAAGGGGAGCCAACATCACAGGTACAGATGAAGACACCCACGAGCAGACTCGTGTGCATGCTCACATAAGTCTCGCTGATGGCAGGTGAGATGCCCCCCCGCCTGGGCAATCTGAGGGAGTTGCGCAAGCTCGATCTGAGAGGCAATCGAGTCGGCGGCCAGATCCCTCCGTCACTGGGAAATCTCTCCGTCCTTAATGAGCTCATGCTGGACGGCAACAGGCTTGAAGGTGCGTGGAGACATTCCTTCTTACATACAATCGACGCGTGTGGCGAGTATCTTTGTCGTTGTGTGTTGTTCTTCAGGTTCCATCCCGATGACGCTCCGCGAAGTGCCCATGAAGGTTCTGTGGGTGTACAGCAACCAGCTGTCGGGCGACTTCCCCGACATCATTACCAACACAACCCTCGGCGACAACCTCGTCCGACTCGACATAACGGGCAACCGACACATCACAGGTGCGCAAACGAAGCGCAACCAAGCAGCCAGCCGCTCAGGGGCTGCTAGGGTCCATCCTATTGCTTTGTGTATAGGGACCTTACCGGACTCAATTTGGCGTCTCACAAGAATGTGGGACATCGCCGTTGGGAACAATCAGATGACAGGTGGGGAGATGGACAGATTTGTACATTTGTATGTGTGCTTATTGACCTGTCCGCCTATCCGTGTATCCACAAGGTCGATTACCCGAGGACATCCCTGTGTTGCCCGAGTTTGACTATCTAGACCTCTCCAATAACAAATTCTACGGCCCCCTCCCCGAGTCCATCGGCAACTTGCCCATTCTGCTGGACCTGTTGATCGACGGCAACAACTTCTCCAGCCAGCTGCCCGCCAGCATTGCCAACCTCACAGACCTCATTCAGCTCGACCTGCGCAACAACAACTTCGAGGGAGCCATTCCCGATGAGTGGGAGGCCCTCCCCAACCTCGAGCAGCTCTACCTCTCTGACAACAAGATCACCCAGCTGCCCAAGTCGCCGCCATGCTGCGTGCTGCGGGTGGCCGACTTCAGTGGCAACAAGGTGGGGGGAGGGAATGGGACCACTGCGTGCAAGTCGATCCTTCCCTGGATTGTCTCTGTCGTGTCTTTCGCGCAGCTGACGGGTGGCATCCCTGCGGGCTGGTGGAATTCATCATCACTTCGGGAACTCTACCTGTCCAACAACCAGCTCACCGAATGGCAGCCGCCAGAGGACAGAAAGGCCCCTGCACCCGACAACGACACGGATGGCGCTCTTGAGGAGCGGGATGATTACGCTATGGGCACCCCCACCCTCGACGTTCTGCTGCGGCAGGAAGAGTCCTTCTCTGTCCTGATAGAGTGGCCCGAGATGGCCGAGCTCGACGTGTCGAACAATCCAATCAACTGTGACGTCACCAAGCTGCTGACCCCTCTCAACTCGCTTGACTTCCTCCAGGTCGTCCGCGCGTCCTCGTGCGGCCTCCACGGCTCGATAACGGAAGCGGCTCTCACGTTCAGCAACACACCGACCGACGGCTACTCGGACTTCGAGCGGCGGCAGGATGCCGAGACCCTCGCCGAGAGCGCCGTCTCGTTCGGCTTTCGCAGTCTGCAGCGACTCGACCTGTCCTTCAACGCCATCACGTCGGTGCGTCTGGACCCCTTGGTGCTCGCGGAAGCCGCCGAACTGCCCAACTTCATCGGGTGGAATCTTCGCGGCAATAATCTGTCGGAGCTGGTGCCGGCCACGTACTGGCTACACCGGCCGGGCTTCGACCTGTCGGACAACCCATCGCTCCGCGGGCCCGTGCACCGTATGATCGCGTCGGATGATGACGAGGAGGGCCGGCTGCTGAGCTGCAGGAGTGTGAGTGAAAAGCGCGAGTCGAGCGGGCCGGAAGGGGCGGAGTCGGTGGTGTTTGCCAACCCTGATGGATTCACGCCAGTGTCGCCCGATGCGACGTACGAGTGCACGACTCTGTGCGACAAGGTGACGTCTGACCCGTCGCTCAACGAGACGGCCCTCTGCCGCTGCAAGCCGGGGTACTTCGGGACCGGGACGGAGTGTCAGCCGTGCGGCGACAACACATACTCGTCACTCGACACCGATCACCCATACGCCACTGAGGTGAGGGAGGGAGGGAGGGAGGGAGGGAGGTACGAACGGAACGCCAGAGTCGTGCTTGCTCGGATGCGTGTGCGTGTGTGGTGCGGTGCATTCATTGCAGGTGTGCAGACCCTGCCCGGAACACACAGTCACGCTCAAGTCGGAGCGAATCCATCGATCCGGTCAGCTGGCTGAACTCTGGCTCTCATCTTATGTCTGCCCTGTCTGTGTTCTGGTGTTTATTATCTCTGCGTGTGCCACATATCATGCAGTTGAGTCTTGTCGTTGCGAGAAGGGTCTGTATGAGGTCCTCCCCGGCATGTGCGAGCTGTGCCCGCTCAACACGTACAACCCCACCATCGCCTCGCGCACCTCAACCGTCAGCCAGTGCGCTAGCTGCCCACCGCGTCGAGTCACGCTCCAGACGGGCGCCATCTCGAAATGCCAGTGCCTGTGCGAAAACGGTCAGTGTCCCAGCCAGCGAGCAAAAGGCCCAAAAAAACCCTTAGGAAATGTGTTGTGATGTGATGTGTTGTGTTGTGTTGTGCTGTGATGGTCAGGTTTCTTCGATCCCGTTCCGTTGGAGGATCAGCGATGTCGCACGATGCAGGACTCGGACGACGGCGATGGGTCGAGTGGGAGTTCCCTCGAGGACTGTCAGGAGTGCCAGGAGGGCATGGACTGCGATGGTGTGGCACTGGACATCAGCACTGTTGGACTCAAGTGCGTGAGGAGAAGAAAAAGGCAGACTGAGCACGGGCGAAGTATCGCCATACATTCCTTGCTCTGTTTCCTGTATGCAGGCCCGGCTACTGGCGCCTGACGCCCAAGTCTAATTCCCTGCGGCTGTGTCCGCTGCTGTCGAGCTGCAGCGGCGCCCCACCCACCCGTGTTAACAAGACCTTGACCCACAACATCATGGGCGAGTCGACAAGGGCCCTGCAGCAGCTGGAGGAGTGGTCTGACGTCTACTGTGCAGAGGGATACGAGGGACGTCTATGCGCTGTGTGCAAGAAAGGATACGCCAAACTCGTAAGTCGTTTATGGGAACGGCGCTGTGGCGGGCATCGTGTCTGTGTGCTCGTGTGTGCAGACCCGTATGTGTGTGCGATGTGACGAAGGGAGGACCACTCTGGACCAGATAATGATGGCGGTGGCGGTGGGGCTGCTGCTGCTCTTGGCCAGCCGCCTGCTCATCCAAACGATAGACAGGCCGCGCGCGCGAGAGGCAGTCGAGGGGGGCCGCGTGACCGTCTCACCACAGGGCGCCAGAGACGCCCTGGCGGCTGACGGCGGCACGCAGGGCAACATGTGGGCCTACTTCATCCGCTACATGAGACCCAAGACACAAATCCTCATCATATTCCTACAGCTCGCCGGTAAGTGGGGACCTCATTGCCTGCCTGCATACCCCCTTAGCTCAATCCATCTGTGTGTTTTGTCCAGCGTCCTTCCCCGAGTTGAATGTGCGTCTGCGCTGCCGGTCGCCGAGGCGGCTGCGTCGCTGGCCATCTTCAACATTGACTGGGAGCGGGTGTTCCGACTGAGCTGTGGGCTGGCGGGCTTCAACTACATCTCGCGGATGCTGTTCATCACCCTCACGCCACTGGCCATCATCCTGCTGTTTGTTATCATGGCTACGGTGCGTGTGGTGTCGATCGCATGGGAGAGACGCAGCGGGCGGATGGGTGAAGTGACCACGGGGCTGGGGCACGTGTGGCTGGAGGAGATCAGCAAGGTCACACCCATCACCGTCACGGTCTTCAACTTCGCCTACTTCGCCGGTACGTACCACGCGGAGGGAACATATACAGAGTCACTCATACCGGGCGGTTGTACGCGCTGTGGCAGTTGCTGTGTCACTGCTTCGGTTCTTCTGGTGCGACGGCGATTTCGAGGACGGGGCCTCCTACCTGTTCGCAGACTACTCGCTCTCATGCCAATCGCAGGTGAGACGAGGACAGGGGCCCGATCCCTTGATGCGTTCATGGAGACTGTCTGTGGTGTGCAAACAGGAGTACTTCTACCTGTGGGGCTATGCGGTCGCCATGATGCTCATTTACGTCATCGGAGTCCCAGTCTACTTCTCTTCACTGGTGGGGGAACAGCCTCAGAAAACACTCACTCACGGATGTACGTCGCCGTTGTCTCTTTGTCCTTCCTCCTCCCTCCATTCTCTCCTGTGCCAGCTGTGGTCTCACCGGACTCTGCTGGCCCCATTCAGTGTGCGCCAAAAGGGCAAGCCCGAGTTAGTGGTCTCCAACATTAGCGGTGCGCAGCAGCAGCACGGCAAGACGGTGGGAAATCCTCTGATCGAGGTGCCCGTCAACCGCCGCGACAGACTCCACACCATCCAGCTTGTAGAGGAGTGGGCCATATCCGCAGCCGTGGCTGCCGAGCTCGAGAGCAGACGCATGACCTTCTCCGTCAACCTGGCCGAGAGCCACCCACACCTCGAGCAACACCAGCAGCAGCTCGGCGGGTCAAACAGCCTCACACCCACCATGTCCGAGGCACACAACCGCCGACAGACCTTCCTAGAGCTGGCGTCCCCCCCGCCGAAGGAGAAGCCGCGGCTGAACAGGACGCTGTCGAAGCAGATGCTCACCACTTCCACCCCCTGCATGCTGGGCGTGCTCAGGGGCCTCCAGGTGGTCGAGGACCGGGCTGAGCAGCTGTGGCGCTGGATCAAAAACTGCCTTGCTGCCGTGATCGACCGGCTGCGCAGCTGCTACACTGGTGCAGCGGGGGACAATCCGGGGCTGGCATTCCGCAAAGGTCGGACGGCCAGCTTCGGGTGGCCTGCGGGGGGCCCGGGTGATGAGGATGAGCTGGAGGGGGTGGTGCATGTGGCGGTGCGCAAGTGGCTGCAGGGAGCCATCAACTATAACGACCTCGCCGAGGTCCTCGCCAGACGGCCTGCTACTAAGGTGACATGGCACCCAGGGAACAAAGCAGCCTCTTGTCTGAGTGTGTGGTTTTGTGCTATGTTGTGCTGCAGACGCCGATGCTGTCACGTATATCACCTCTGTATGCCAAGTACTGCCCGCGCTTCTGGTGGTGGGAGGCGGGGCTACTCATCCTCAGATTCCTATACGCAGTCACGACAACCAACATACACCAATCACTTCACGGATGTTGTCGCTGTGTGTGCCTGCCTGTCAGCTTGGCCGCGGTGGTCATCACTCCTGCGCCATGGCAGCTCCTGGTGGTGAGTGAGAGCGAGACCAGCCAGCAGACATCCGTCTATCGTCGATTGCATGGTTGGATTGCAGGCGTGTGCCGTGACCTGCCTCTATTTGGCGTGTCTGCTGTCGTATCGGCCGTACTTCGTCAGCAGCAACAACGAGTACGCTATCTTATGCGCTGCGTGCCTGCTGGTGCTCTACCTGTGGACGGCATTCAGCCAGCTCCACACCGAAGGGCTCTTTGACGAGGCATGACACACAACAGAAAAGGAGACGCACGGGGGGCGGCGTATCGGTTCTGTCTTTGCTTGATTGATGTCTGCAGTATCGCACGTGGACGGGTGCCATTTTCATTCTCCTGCTCATAGCCCCTCTGCTCGCCTTCATCGTCTATGCTGTCATCGCTACACGGCCCGACGCGTCCGGCGAGAGATTCAGACACCACCTGTTCCAGTAAGAACGAAAGGATGAAGGATCACGAAACACATGCACATGCGAAATGCCTCCCTGCAGGGAACCGTGGAATTTCGACGAGCTCCGTCGCCGCGTGTCCAACGTCGACCCTGTGGTGGCGGAGGATGCCATGGACGAGGAGGAGTCCCCCACACAGTCGCAGGCAGACGAGGACGACCTGTCGCTGGCGTCCGACGACTCGGATGACCCATACAAGGGCATGCCCATGGAGCCGGAACCGGAGCTGCCGCAGAGGATGATGGTGCGAGACCCCGAGCACCCGCTTGAGGACCGCCGTTTCGCAGGAGACGGCCAATTCACACCCACCCTCGCGATGTCGGAGGCCAGCCCCTCCTATCTGTATCATCTCCAGCGGTCGTCCACCGTGTCGCTACAGCAGCGACTGAGCGTCCCATCGCGCACGCCCGTCCCTCGTCGCAGCCAGAGCGTGGGTGCCCTTCGCAGAGGCATCTCGTACATGGCCAACCTGGGGGAGGACATCGACACCGACGATGAGGGCGGCAGCGTCGCCCAGCGGCCGAGCCTCCGCAAGCTCCGCACGCGGCTGAGGATGCGCTACACGCAGATTCTGGGCACGAGACGCCTGCGCCGCAGCCGCACCGGCGGCACCACACCCACCACCGTCACTCCGCCCCTGACGCCAACACTGAAGGGCATCGCCGAACGCCGGTCGTCAGTCGCTACGAGCACCACAACGGGGACCTCCGAGGCGAGACGCAGCGAAGGATACCAAGAGGGACCCTGACCCTCATGCCATCCATACCTGTTTTGTGACTGACTTGTGTATGCGCGTGTTTCAATGGCTCGCCCGTCGGGTAGCACCGGGTGAATATTCGTGGGTGCCTCTCATTGACTCTCAATCAATGTAGTCGGCTATGGTGGGGGGCTGGAAAACGTAGTGAAGAGACGGGGGCGGTGTGTGCAGCTGTAGCAGGCGGCGGTTTTGGTTCAGTCCGCCGCTGAGCCAGTGGTGCGTGGGTGCGTGTGTCTGTGTCAGGAAGTGTCTGTGTCTGCGTGCGGGCAGGGCGAGGACGAAGCGGGAGACAACCTGCATCGAAAAAAACAACAAGAAGGCAGGATGAAAGAGACAGCCAGCCAGGCAGAAAGGGCACTTCTCTGTTAAGCGTTTTTTGCGACTTATTCAGGGCGGGAGTCTCTCTCTCTCTGTGTGTGTGTGTGTGTGTGTGTGTGCACGAAGCGTACATGGATACTCCAGAAAACGCTGGATGCTGTGCCTGTCTGCCTGTGTGCATGTCTGTGTGTATGCATGGGAAGGGCTGTGTCAGCAGCCGAGGCGCCAACGACACACATGCATGGCTGCATACGTAGATATAAGTCCCATATCGC
>CDMY01000520.1:0-11125 GCA_001179505.1 Vitrella brassicaformis | reverse complement strand
CAGAGGCATCTCGTACATGGCCAACCTGGGGGAGGACATCGACACCGACGATGAGGGCGGCAGCGTCGCCCAGCGGCCGAGCCTCCGCAAGCTCCGCACGCGGCTGAGGATGCGCTACACGCAGATTCTGGGCACGAGACGCCTGCGCCGCAGCCGCACCGGCGGCACCACACCCACCACCGTCACTCCGCCCCTGACGCCAACACTGAAGGGCATCGCCGAACGCCGGTCGTCAGTCGCTACGAGCACCACAACGGGGACCTCCGAGGCGAGACGCAGCGAAGGATACCAAGAGGGACCCTGACCCTCATGCCATCCATACCTGTTTTGTGACTGACTTGTGTATGCGCGTGTTTCAATGGCTCGCCCGTCGGGTAGCACCAGGTGAATGTTCGTGGGTGCCTCTCATTGACTCTCAATCAATGTAGTCGGCTATGGTGGGGGGCTGGAAAACGTAGTGAAGAGACGGGGGCGGTGTGTGCAGCTGTAGCAGGCGGCGGTTTTGGTTCAGTCCGCGGCTGAGCCAGTGGTGCGTTTGTGTATGTTGTTTGTGCGTCAGGAAGTGTCTGTGTCTGCGTGCGGGCAGGGCGAGGATGAAGTGTGGAGACAAGGTGCTTCGAAACAAACGACAAGAAGGCAGGATGAAAGAGACAGTTAGCCAGGCAGAAAGGGCAGTTCCCTGCTCACCGTTTTCTGCGACTTATACAGGGCGGGCGTCTCTCTCTCTCTCTCTCTGTGTGTGTGTGTGTGTGTGTGCACGAAGCGTACATGGATACTCCAGAAAACGCTGGATGCTGTGCCTGTCTGCCTGTGTGCATGTCTGTGTGTATGCATGGGAAGGGCTGTGTCAGCAGCCGAGGCGCCAACGACACACATGCATGGCTGCATACGTAGATATAAGTCCCATATCGCCAAGTCGACACATAACGCGCCGTGTATCGTATGGCGCACCTTGAGAGCGAGGCCGGCGGGAAACGTAGTTTTGTGTAATTCATTTACGGGCAGAAAAGAAGCAATGGGCTCTTTTTTGGTACCTTTTGCCGTGGATACTGATCGCACCGTGCTTTAATCGATCTCTATCTGCTGTTTTTGAGAACAGGCAGCCATCGTGTGTTGTCCGTGTTGCCCCTCGTCTTCTCTCTCCGTCCCCTTCCCCCTCTCTCTCTCTCTCTCTCTCGCTCTCTCTCTGAGTGCACACCAGACTGCATGTGTCGATGCGCGTATGGATTGATGGATGGATGGGTCGGTGGGAAATTGACGTGCACAGCGTTAAGTCGACCATGGGTGCGGTAGGTAGGTAGTGATTCCTTTAGTAGCCGACCCGACCCAGTCGCATGGGGCGCGGCGCGTGCACAGGGTGGGAACAGAGGGAGACGTGTGTGTTGGTGTTTGCACTTTTTTTACAGTCCAACTAATGAATGTTCGATGGGTGGACGGATGGATGGATGGATGGATTGATGGATGCATGGGTCTTGGCGACGTGGACACGCCATCATGGGTCTGGCTGCAGCCATCACCCAGCCATTCTAACACGTACACTCACTCTGCCCCATGTACACTGCCCCATTGCAGGCAGGCAGGCAGGCAGGCAGGCAAACGACGGATGAACCAATGTATCGATTGCATCAACTAGGGGCAGTCACCACACGCACACGTGCATCAACAGGCAGGCAGGAAGGCAGGCGAGACAGAAGGGAAATTATCATGAGTGAAGATAGATTTCATAATAACCGCTAGCAGCTGTACGTATGAACACCCATCGACCACCAGCACACTGTATGTACACAATGCATTCGTATAAAACTCTGGCAGACATTCGTTCATTCAAACCGACAAAATCACGTAATAATGCACATGTATCATCCTTCATTCGTTCAGTCAGTCAGTCAGTCAGTCTTCCAGCCAGTCAGCTATCTGTCGATCTGTCGAAAACACCAGTTGGTGTCGGCCGGTCGAAGGTCGTCCTTCCTTTATTTGCCGCTTTTTCCATACATGAGCAATCAATACTATTCATGCAAACAGCACGGACTATACAGGACACATGCACGAGAGGCGGTAGACAAACGATACACATGGGGGAGAAGGGGAAAAGCGAAGGGTTCATTGCCACCAATCGTCGATCCAGCCAGAGACACGTGCAAAAAACACCAGCAGGCGACATCGATCAGTCAGCATGCCCTCAGTCACTTACTGAGATGTCACGCACGCACTCACTCACGTCACCACGCGTGTATAGTGTATGTATCAGTACGTACACTGTACTACTTCCTACATAGATATATAAATACTCACGACATCAATCGGCATTCACACGTCAGCTAGCTGCGCTGCTCACACTCATTCAGACACTCATTCACGCAGTGTCAATCGTTGTGGCGCAGACAGACACACAGACAGACACGCAGACATGCAGCCAAGCATGAAGCAATGAATTGTCTGCCCGGGTCATGACACCCCTCTTCATGGTCATGACATCCCTCTTCCTCTTTTCTCCATGACCATCCCTCCCTCAGTACAACCATGGCTCACCTCGCATCACATTCATCCACACTCATGTATCAGGAGCAGGAGCACTTCCATGCGATCCACGGCTGCGATCGGCTGGCCATTTAAATGCACCCAGACGCTCATGCAGTCACGCAGCCACCAACACCAAGCCTGCCTACCCACCTTCCTACCTACCTTACGTTACCACACCGCCGCCCTTTAGCTGAGACACACATTACACGCCTGTGTGACCGTGCGATGTGTGTACGCATGTGTTTGTATGTATTCATTCGTGTGTGTACGGAAAATGCGAGCCAGATCGAAGGAGAAGCACGAAAAGAAAAAAAGCAGTGCTGCCTTCTCCCCCTCCCCTTTGTACTTGATTTGTCTCATAGCAGCTGCCTTGACTAGCCTCCTGCACGTGAAGTTTGTCCTTGTGCCACGTGCAGGAGGGCTTGCAAGCCCGCTGCCTGCCTGGCTGGGTGCCTGGCTGGCTGGGTGCCTGCCTGGCTGGGTGGCTGTGTTCGTACACGTAAGAAGCAAGGACGTCCGCAAGCAACGAGAGTATCAATCATCCATGCGTCGTGCCTGAGTGAGTGAATGGGTGAATGAACGCATTCGTGGAGTCCATCGCTGCATGGAAGAAACGCCCGCCCAGCCACCCACCCAACCACTCGACGTGTGCGGTAGATGCCATGCACAGACGGCGACCAGACCAACAGACAGACAGATCGACAGACAAAACAGGCGCACCGCCACACGCACGCACGCACGCAAGCACACACACGTACAACTACTACGTACATAAGCACGCATATACACACGCACGATCGCACAAAGATACGGACAGACATATAGACAAGCGGACATACAGAGAGAGAGAGAGAGACATTGTAAAGCCTTACCGGTTGACCGTGGCAAATAAAAATCGCTCACACTCAGCCACGAAGATAAGGGCCACAAACGCAGCCAGCCAGCAGCACTAAGCGGTCCCCACATTGGTTCCGTTGCTGCACTTGCCATGCCGTGCGCGTGTCATGTCCACCCCGTCCCTGTGTCCTTCCCGCGAAATCTCTCTCCCTCCGTGTCCTTCTTGCCCGCAGGCTGTGTGACGGTCATCCATCTGTCTGTGTCTTGCTAATCTGACTTGCCTGCCATACTTTGCCAAGTCGTGGATGTCTCGAGTCCCAACAGGTGGCCTTTCTCCCCGCCCTTCTGGTGCTTCATCGATCAATCCATCGATCAATCGGCCCTCAGGCTCCTCTTTCCCGCCACACCTCACTCGGTCATCCTTTTCCCCTCATTCTGCCCTTCCCCTTGCCATTCCTGCTTCCCTTGCCTTTGCCCTTCCCCATCAGTCTCTTCTTCCGCATCCTTTCCAACCGCTCGGCCCTCATGGCAGGCGAAAGCCGGTTGAGGGCCTCCTCGACCGCCCTGAAGCCGTTCGCAAACCCGTTGCCCGAAATGAAGTTGAATGGCGGCGCTGCAATCCGCACACAATGCACACGGCAACCCAGTGTGTGTGTGTGTGCGCTGCGTGCATTGCGGCGAGGGTCCAGGGAGGTGGGATGAGCTCACCGAGAGGAGGCTCGATGGGGTTGGCCGTGTCGATGATGATTTGGTAGATTTCAAACGGTGTCAGGGAGGGGTTCGCTTCAACCATCAGCTGCCCAAGACCGACTGACCGTACACACACACATACACACAAGCACAACCGCACATTGATGTGTGAGTGTGTGGGTGAGTGTGTGTGTGAGTGTCCGTGTGTCGTCTGTGTGTACAGGGCTGACCTATGTGTGGGGTGGCCGCTGAGGAGCCGAAGAAGTCAGTAGGAGCTCTAGTGGTCGACACGCGGTCGGGGCCAGCTATGTCGGGGTGTCGTGGCACAATCGGAACGATGCGATGACCTGACACATGCACACATACGCATGAATATCCACAGACATGCATGTGTCTGGGAGCACTTTCGTGTGTGCGTGTGTATCTGCCGCCCACCATTTTCGTCAAATAGAATGGGCGTGCCGCCTGATGATGAGAAGGGCTCGAGTTGAGCGGGATCGACGGGCTCAAAGTCGCATGGGTCTTGACACTGAGTTTGCTGATACAACGAGGACACACAAGACATCCAGCCGTCCATGTACGCACGTATCACCCGTCTCTTGCTGTCTGTCTGTCCTACATACGTACATTGAAAGGAGCGGTTGCCACGACCAAGGCCGATGGCGTGTTGCTGTGTCCGAAAATCGACGACCCGTTCGTCACAATCACATCCTCCCCTCTGATGTTGACGGGCAGATAGACCGCTCTTGCATCAGCATTGGTGCTGAGTAGTATCTGTATGCGCCCTGGGGCTGGCGGGGCGCCGTGGCCCACCCAGGGCCCCGACACACGCTCCACGAACAGGCGAAACACGCAGTTGGTGTCGTCCCCGTCGACACAGTTGGCATCGCCCGCGTTCTGTCAAACGTTTAGACACACACACACACACACACGGAGAGGAGGGGCGCGAATACATGTGTATGGTGGGTACGTAGTTGGGTGGGTGCTCTTGTGGTCTTACAAAGAAGAAGGCGATCTCCTGAGGGTCCTTGCTGCCCCTGCCCCACACACCCACCCACACACACACATGGGTGGGTGGATGGGTACGCGCGTCGGCCCCTCCCTCTCTGTGTGTGTCGGATTTCATGTGACCTGGTGTATCCCTGGACGAGGTTGAATGGCACCCCGCCCGTTGAAATGCCGACGGTGTTGAACGTGGTCAGGATGCCCCTGTCATCGCTGAAAGCGATGAACATGTCGAGGTCCGTCTCCGCCCCCCCGAACGGTTCATCCCACTGCAGGATGAACGTCACCTCATTGTCATTTGCCTCCGGGAAGATCTGGAACTCCAGGAAGGGCTGCACCTCATGCGGGTCGGGGTTGAAGTCGTGCAGGGGGCCGTTGTTGGGACCCGTATAGCCCGAATCCACGAATTCAGAGACATACCCTGTGGGGCCGAGGTTGCCCACACCCGTGTAGTAGGCCGTACCTGACACACACAGACAGAGCGGAGAGTAAGAACCATTTGGTGACGAGGCATTGGGTGACCTTTCCCGACAACTTCCTCGATGGCCTCGCCCGCCACTCCCAACTCAAAGAAGGGCCTGATGTTGCGCAAGGAAACATGCGAAAATGGTGAGAGCTGTGTGCCGTTTTCGTTCTCACTGACTCGTCGAAGAGAATGAGGTCATCGAACTCTCCCTCGCAATTGTGCTGCTCCTTTATAGCCCTGATTGCCTGGGCAAAGCCCGCCTGTCCGCCATCCTGCTCACACACAGAATCACACACACACGACCAAGCCGACAGACCAATGTTTCATCTGTGTCGATTGTATCGTCGCGTACGTACATTGGCCTGGGCCGAGGCGAAGGCAATGTTTGTTTCCGGCGCCACATCGAAGCAGATCTCCGAGATCTCGGCGCCCTCGTCCCGGCCGTAGTAATAGGGGAACGCGTATCTCTCCGAGTCAAAAGAGACGACGTATTTCGAAAAAGGCCCCTCCTGGTCGTCGTCGTCCTCTTCCAGGAATGGCGGCAGGTCGCCTGACGAGATGATCGCCAGTGTGTTGTTTCTGTCCTCGACGAAGTAACCGGTATCGTAATCGTAATACGGATAAGTGGTGAAGGCGTACGAGCCGCTGATTGCTCCCACGCACCTCGTGCCCGCCCCGCTCACTTCAAACGTCTTCCGCGCATTTTCGGTGGCGATCGATTGGTCTCCCTCGGTCGTCACCGAACCAACCAGCCGCCGCCGGAGGTGCCGTCCATCGTCCAACCGTACGGCACTCCCGCTCTTGTGCATCCGTGGCGTGGTGATGCTCGATATTGTCTTGAGCTCGGCAGCCTTCGGGATCGACTCGATGGGCAACTGCGCATTGATGACCGACCGCTCCGCAAAGACGGTCTTTGCACCAAGGGCCTCCAGCTCCTTGACGGTCGCGTTGAGGTGCTTGGGAGTCCAGAACTCCCTCTGCAGCTTGGCCTCGATGGCCACCCAGTCAGGTCGATACCACGTGCTGCGCAAGAGCGAGTTGGCAGCGGCGTCGCCGTAGCTGAAGGGCGGGTTGAGGACGCTTGCCTCCGACGGCACGTTGCGAGCGATTTCGTCCTCGCGGATGGTCCAGAACTTGTGCAGGAGGGACGACACCTTCGGCAGGGGAGCCGCGAGGGTGGACGCGTCCACCGGGTGCTTGAAAAAGGGCTCTCGATGAGCTGAAAGGGGGAGGCAGTGCCGATGTGCGCATACGCAGGCGTATGTATGTGTTGACCTTTAAAAGTGTGGGGTGCCCTCCCGTCCACCCACGTACCTCTGTTATTGAAGAGGCACGACTTGAATCCCGATATGGCGTGGTCGCTGTACTGCCTGGCCGTATCGACAGACAGCAGGCGACACACACGGGTGGTTGGGAAATAGGTGAAGAAGAAACACAGCTTGCTCTCAAACTGCATGAATGAACGGACCCACCACACACCCATCACACAGAGAGAGAAAGAGCAACGTGATACATGATGACGTGAACCATCGATACGTACAGCATGTCAAATCACCTGTTGGCACCTCCACTGGCAGTACTGGACAAAGTACGCCGTCTCTTTGTCCTCTTCCCACCCGTATGTGCTTGTGGTGGCCTGCAGGACCGTCCCGCTCGTCCTGTTCGTCCTGTTGGCAGGAGCCATGGCCGTGTCGCTCGTCGGCGGCCCTCTCAAGGTGGTGTCTGCCGATGGGCCCATGGCGGTGTCCATCCAGGGTGGTGAAGGGGGAGCCACGGCCGTGTCGTTGGTCGGCACTCCCTTGTCATCTGCCCGCACCCCCAGGAAGTGCATCACGGTCCTGTCGTCCATATCTTCACCCATCAGGCTGTGTGGGGGGACGTTGGCCAGCTCCCCCGTCTTGGTGATAGCGAACTCGTCGAGAATGCTGCGCTCGCCGGCAAAGGCATACTCGAAGCCTTGTTCGATGCACGGCGTGGGGTTGCCTGCCAATAACCCTGAGATCCACGCGCCACAACACAGAAGGGCAGGCAGAGTGGCCGGCCGTTGGAGACAAAAAAAGGACGAGTGTGTGGCGTACTTGTGGGAGTGAGTATGGCCATCACTGCAGTGATTGTCCTTGCGATGATCCCCATTGAGCGGCCCCCTCTTCCTGTCCCTCAGCTGCGAGCACCACAGAACCAGGTTGCGACAGCAGCACCGCCGTCCGCCCGGGTATTTCCATTGCCGCTGGGCTGGCGTGCGTATGTTCTCTGTTCCATGGCGTGCTCTGTCTGCCTGACCTCTTTGGGTGGAGAGAAACAACACCCGTCGTATAATTTCAGTCGAGAAAGCTCGCTGTAGGAGTCCCTCGTGAAACCGCTGCTGCTGTGCGAAGAGGTGTCAGCTCAGTGGTTTCAGGGAGCACCTCAGATTGCGCGCCATTGGTAGTGTGCGATTGTCAGCCTGTTTACTGCCCCGACGGCTCCACGTGACTCAACACCGTTCTCTTATCGGATATGTCGCGCCACTGGGTGATGCTTGGCCTCGTGGCTCTGGTTTGCCTGCTCAGCATCAACACAGGTGAGCTGCACGGTGGTGCAGGGCCAGACAACACGGAGACGGCAGGTGCTCACTTCACGCTGACCGTGTCGCGTGTGTGAGTGCAGTTGTGTGTGAGGGCGGTGATCTGCCTGGTGAGTCTGTGGCTGAGGTGCACCAAGATGCCCTCGACGACGAGCCAGATGATGCGCCCAAGAACAATCCGACAGACGGGTGAGAACAGAAGGCAGGGAGACAAGCAGGCAGGAGCTGTGCACTGTGGATTGGATCTGCGTGTCTGCATGGTTGTGTTTGTCAGCCCGAATCTCGATGCCATGTCTGACGAGCAGAAAGAGGTCCTCACCGAGTTGTCAGAGATCTACGAGGTCCAGGCTGAGGTCGGCAACACGCTGCCTGTCCTCAAAGAGCCCAACCCATCAGTCGACGCGCGAAAACTACGAAGAGGGGCGACTCACCCAGGACTCCCCCAAGACAATACATCCGCCGACCGGCGACAACTAGGGGGGTCTAAGAGGGGAAAGAAAGGACGCGGGAGGGGCGGAAGCCCCTGAGTCGTTGAGTGAGTGAGTGGGTCACTGACTGGCTGCCTCACTGCCTGCCTGAGTGCTCGTCCGTCCAGTCATCACCTGAGTGTCCAGTGAGTGAGTGAGTGGTGTGCCGTATCATAGGAGTGACAGTGTGTGCTGACGAAAGGCTGGCTGGACGGCTGTCCGCCCGTTTATCTTATCGCTTCTTTCAAGCGCTTTTCTTCGTGTGGCGTGCCGGTGTGTGTTGGGTTGAATGGCTGGCTGGCTGGCTGATGGGTCGATCGATCGGAGGGGCCGGATGGATTGACTGACATTTTGTGTTGTGAAATGTGACTATCGCCCGTGCACACTTACATACACACATACATGTGCTGAATGCGGTCAGTGAGTGTCTGTGGACTGACCGGTGCCTGCCTGTCTGTCTGGCTGCCCGTGTGCATGGATGTGCTTACGTGTGTGTCAAGTGGGGAGGGATGGGATGAGCCGCATTTTTGCCGTGCCGTGCCGTGCCGTGGCGTGGTGTGGTGTGGTGTGGTGTGGTGCGTGTATCGACTGCCTGGCTGACCATCTAAAAGAGGAACGTGGCGTGGACCACGCACCGGTGTGGTCACGGCTGCATATGATCCTTACACAGGGAGGGGGGACGGCCACTCAATGCTTTTTGATCCTGGGTGTTTTGTGCTGCTGGTGCGGGGAGGTCAGGCGTGTCTGTCTGTCTGTCTGTCTCGATTTCTGTCTGGGTATTCATTCGCCGTGAGTAATTAATATCGTATGCTCGATGTGATTGTCCCTTTGTATTCTGCACGGCCCTCTGTGGTCTCGTGCATTGCGTGTGTGCCTGACAGCAGCGGAGCAGCCAGGTGACGTACACACAAACACACACACACGGCAGTATGCGCATCGATATCTGCGTGCGTGCAGCACAGTGAGCCCACATGACGGATGTGACGGGTTTCTCGCTCTCTCGCTGGTTGGCTGATTGATTGGTTTCACGCTTTGTATCTGGGTGAGTGAGTGCTCGATGGTTGGTGCTGCTGCCCCTCCCCCCTCACACATGAGATGGATCTCTGCTCGCGTACACAAGTCTGCGGCAGTTTTTCAACGCGTTGATCGCCCGCCTGCTCGCCTCGCCATGCATCCATATTGGTGGATGGCTCGTGTTTCCCGCCGTGTCTGTCTGTCTGTCTGGCCGTTTCTCTTATCGTGGTCGCCCAGTACACGATGCATGGGAGAAGGTCGTATACAGTTCGTCCCGTACGTATATACGTGTGTGTGTATACACATACACACACACACACACTGAGTGCGTGTACGGATAACACATACACACATGCTTCCGAGCCGTTTAGTCGTCTCAATTTGCCCTGTCTCTTCGTCTACGTGCATGCTTTGTTCTCTCTCTCTCTCTGGCTGGCTGTGTGTGTGAGTGAGTGAGGGGCAGGTGGGCCGGGTGTTGGGGCGACCCACTATCCAGCTGTCCCTCTCTCAGTATTTGAACCTGCCGATGCAGACAGACAGACAGACAGACTGACAGACAGACACACACCCGTGTTGACACGTTGACACGTAGAGACGCACACACCGTAGGGCCACGCATTTGTGCTCGTAGGCAGCCGTGGACACAAACAGGTCAGTAAGGAGGAGTAGGGGAGTGCGTGGATGGCGTGTGAGACGTCAGTGTGTGATGTGATGTGTGTCTGCTTGTGTGTTTCCTCCGCTGTCTGGCTGTCTGTCGTGCTGTGTGGCCATTGATGCATTGCCCTGACTGACCAATTTATCAATTCGCTGACTTACTCATCCTGTGCTTGTTCGCGCGACCGTGCTTGCTCACCTCCTGATTGCTGCCCGGTGCCTCCTTGCCCGCCCCCTCTTCCCTTTAGTCCGTGTGTGCCTATGTGCTTGTCTGGTGCGTGTGCTGTGATGGTGTGACCGTCTTGGGGCATGGCCGTCTATTCATAAAGTGCCTGTTTTGTGTGTGAGGTTTGCGTGTGGTGCTTGTGTGTGGTTGCGGTGGGGTGATGAATGCATACACTTATTCATCTCCTCCCTGCCTGCCTGTTTGTGTGTCTGTCTGCCTGCCTGCCTGCATGATTGCCGCATTCATCCATTCACCTGCGTACACGTGTATATACGTCTGTCCGTTGCGCCCATTCATCCGTTGGCATGGCCTGTTTTCGAGGCACCTAACGTTTGGCTGCCGCGCTGCTTTATGCGTGCTGCAAGGGGGAGGGAGAGAGGGGCGCACGAGGGAAGGGCGGCGTGTATGTAGTGTCGGTCGGCGTTGCGTACATGCATGTCTTCTTATGCCATTTACACACCCCAAGACGGCATACCATCACATCGGTATGCCCGTCCCGTTGAAATGTGAACGCCTGTCTGCCTGTCTGCTGATTTTCGTGTCGAGATGCATGTGAGTGGATGATGACCCGTTTGCCGCCCCGGACCGCGCGCCATGCTTCACACGAGCAGCACAGCAGAGAGGACACACTCACGAGACATGTGTCAGGTCGTCGGTCGGTGGCCGGTGTCGGTTGGTGCGTG
>CDMY01000519.1:11955-50034 GCA_001179505.1 Vitrella brassicaformis | reverse complement strand
CCCCCCCCCCCCCCCCCCCGGCTGTGTGTGTGCGATTGATTAGTGGTGGTGTTCATGCCTGAGGTGTCCCAGACGCACATGGGAGGCACCATGAGGCTGGGAACCAGACCAACCATCATCAAGTATGCATGGCATCCATCGCATCGCATCGCGTATCGTATGACATACGCGCCCACCACTAGACAGACATGACGTACACACGAATGACACGGAGGCATTGGGTGTGTGTGCAGGGACCCGTCGTCTTTGGCCTTCAAGCTGTACGATCACCAGCACACTATTCACGAACGACACAGACACAGGTATGTATATAACACACATACATGTCCTTACTTGAGTGGGAGGGAGGGAGGGAGTGTTAGTTTACGGTAGGTACGCATTGCATTTATTTGGTGGCTTGCTTTGGCTGGCTGAATGTGTGTGTGTGTTTGGTGAGGTATGAGGTGAATCCAGCGATGGTGGCAGCGTTGGAGTCCAAGGGCTTCATCTTCACGGGACACGACCAGGACGGACAGAGAATGGAGGTACCGTACGCACGCTGCCGGGGCGGGCGGATGGGCGGGGCTCACGTGAGGTTTGATGGTAGTGAATATGTATGTGTGTCATCTATGCGTATGTATGCGATGTGTGGTGCAGATAGGTGAGATTCCCGACCATCCCTACTTCGTGTGCACACAGTTCCACCCGGAATTCAAATCCAGGTACCTGAGCACACCACCTCCCCGCCCTGGGCTGGCTGGCTGGCTGGCAGGACGATCGCCGTCCATGTCTCCTCTCTGCTTGGTTGGTTGTTGTGTGTGTGTGGTTGGTTCCTGCAGGCCAATGTCGCCATCGCCAGTGTTTCTGGGTTTGATTCTGGCTGCCAAGGGGAGGCTGACGGAGAGGCTAGAGCAGGGAGGCGGCAAGCTGCTCGCCACAGCCGTCAACTCAGACTGACTCGTTGAGGGGCGGGCGGGCGAGCCCCTGCCTGTGAGTGTTGGCGGACGGCTGGGTAGTTAGATCGAGGGATGGATGCGGTGAAATGAAAAGACCAGCCGGGGATGGGTAGCCGAGTGAGTAGGGCGAACGAAAACAGGTTGTCTCCATCCGTGTGTGCGTTTTTATGTATGGTGGCTGGCTGGCTGGCTGGTGGGTTGGCTGCGAGATGAATGAGTAGTCAGTCGACTTAATTGGGTAGGTAAGTGGCTGGCGGGCAAGTCACCTTCCTGTGTGGAGAGGGTAGTCCCGGATGCAGACCAGCTCTCTCACACACGTGCACAGACAGACAGATGGATCGATGGGTAGATGCTCCGTTTCCCGCGTCCCACTATGAGACTGACATGATTCGTTCATCGCTCGTTCATGCACTCAAATGGCTTGCTTCATGTAATGTAATGTGTGCTGTCCTGTCCGACACCAGGGAGGACCATCTATCTACGATGAATTGACATCCATGCATCCGCCCATCCATCCGTGGACGGCAGGCAGGCAGGCAGGCACTCCAGTCTACTCACACCAAGCCGTTCGTAGCTAGTGAGTAACACCATCCCATCCATTTCTGTACAGAACAATGAAGGGATCCATCGACTTGATTGATTCGATTCGACGGGTGGGTAGGTAGGGTTGGTCAAGTGGCGGTGGTGGCTAGGACCTTGGCCTCGATCTCGTGGGGCGGTAGCCATTTGATGTCGTCGACCTCCTGGTCGGACAGCTGCAAGTCCCGCCGCAGCACGTGGTCGAACTGACGCGCGCTCTCGACAATGGCCAGCTGGATGGGCTTGAGCAGAATCAGCACTGTGCTGTGGGGTGCCACCCCACCAGTGTCGTCGGTGCGTGCAGTGGCAGCACCACCACCGGTGCCGATGTCTGATCCGCCTGCCACACTGGATCGGCCGTCGTCCATGTATGGTGGGGCGCCGCTGCCCAGGTAGATGTGCAGCGACGTGATGATCTTGGGGATCTCATTCTCGATGTTGGACAAATACTCCTCTACCGCACACTGCAACTTGTCTGCATTCCATTCGCACCACACCAACGCAATGCAATCAATGCACACACACACACCCAGCCAGCCACCCAGCCAGCCAGGCAGACAGACAGACAGGCGGGATGAATGACAACACAAACCCGTCACTCCCTCACTCACTGACGGCTCGCGTGTGTACCTTTGCTGGCGAAGGGCTGGTCTCGCCTTGAAGAACTGGAACTACTGGCACCTGAATGAATCAATGAGCCACCCAACCAAACACCGAGACATGACACAGTTCGACCGACGGACCAAACAGCCAGGCAGCCAGGGAGCCAGGGAGGGAGGGATGGAGGGAGCAAGGAAGGAGGGCAGCGAATGTGCTCCCTCCCGCCTTGCCTTACTTTGTCCGGTGAGCTGGTCGGCTGGCGTCACTTGGGAGATGATCTTGACCAGCGGCAACACAACTAAATCAAGCAGTGAGGGCCAGCCACACCAGCGCAGCGCAGTAACAAATAGGCACACCGACCGACATATGTCGTATGCACCCACAGAGCTGTCTGTCTGTCTTGTCTCTTTGGCTTGCTTACTGATGGCAGAGCAGTGAGCGACCAGAGCCTCACACGCATGCTTCAGCTCGCCCTCCATCGCACGCTTCGTGTCGGTGCGATTCTCCTGCAGCAAAGCACAGCACAGCATGACAGAGAAAAACCAGGGGTTCACATCCACACGACAAGCGAGAAACGGACGGATGAGAGCAGCTGCCCTGCCCTAGGTCCCCTTGATCCTTCCTTCCCCACTGACTGACTGTCTATCTGTCTGACATACCTCCCTCCCTACGTACTTACCTGGAGCTGTGGAGTGAGTGCCTTGAGTAGGGAGACGGGGTTGCCGATGTATTTGTTGATGGAGTCGAGGGAGAAAGTGGCGTGTAAGCTCATCCACTTGCGGACCGACACGAGGTCCAGCAGCTGGTTGGTCACGTTGGCAAAGTCAAACGTACGCTCCTGGTGGACCAAATCCACCTCAAACGCTGACACCTGCTCCCTGCAGGAAGGCAGATCCGACACACACACACACACACACACACAACAAGACACACATAGATGCGCATAGATACATAGGTGCATTGGATGCATCCACACACAATGAATATATCTATCTATCTATGATCAGATCAGCATAGCATATCCCTCCCTCCCCCAGCGGGCTGGCTGGCGTCACCAGGCTGGCTAACCTGAGAATCAGCAGCTGTTTGATGAGGAACAGCAGCGAGTCAAGGCCGCCCTGCACACAAACAAAGAAATAGCGATTCCATAGGCAGGCACTGGGCTGACTGTATTCCCTCCATTTTGCGTAGCGTTGGGTTTGTCCCTCCCTCGCGGCGTGGCGACCAGGCCCACCCACCTTTTTGTCAAGTATCTCTTTGTATGCGTGCAGCAAGGACCCGAGGCATACGCCGACGGCCTCCTGGGCGATCTCCTGGAAGGTTGGTGCTTCGAGGATGCGGTATATCTTGGACAAACACATCAGAGTCCTCTCCAGAGTCGGATACCAACCGGACGTCGGCCGACCCGGGCCACTGACACCTGACAGACAGACAGACAGAGAGACAGGTCCGCTCGGCCCACATACATACACAAAGGTGCATCCGCATGAATGGCATGGGTGTCCCTGTCCCAAACCACCCCCACCCGCCCACCCGCCCCCACCCACCTCTGTGCGTGATGGCCGGTTCTGCAAGGGCAGCTGGTGCAGCTGCCGAATCAGACAAGGTGTCGTCCCCTGCTGCACTTGCAGCTTCACGCAGGAGCCTGAAGTAGGTACCGACGACAGACACGGCTGAGTGAGTGCACTCACTGCATTCAGCCGGCCGGCTGGCCATCCCGCCCGCCCGCCCGCCCGTGCAAGTGAATAAGGAATTGACTGGCCTACCTGTTGGGGTAGTCGAGGTCTTGGTCCGATGGCACAAATCCAGCGATCTCGTCACGGACGTACGTCTCCATCCTGAATATCAGCCGCTCTTGCACGTCCTATGTGTGTGCAGCCACACAGACACACAGCCACACAGACAGACAGACAGACAGGGAGGGAGGGAGGGAGGAAGATCGACCAAGTAAGTGCGTGTGAGCTCCAGTGAATGAGTCAGTAATGATTCGAGCATCTATGTGGAGGAAGGCGTAGGGCCCGACTGACTGACTGCCTGACTGACCAGGTGTAGTCTGCAGACGGTAGAGAGGAGGGGTGCCAGCTCAGCGCCCCTGCGGGACTGACTGTGGGGCTCCAACACGTCCATCGACAGACTCTCGGCTACCTCCCTGCAGGACACACACTCATAAATAGTGTGTAACACATACATACCAATCGATGGATGGATAAAAGGATGACAGGGAGGGAGGGAGAGGGAGGAGGGAGGAGGGCACACGAGAGAGAGAGCGAACAAACGATAGATAGGCACACACGAGGAAGGAAGTGAGCGGGTGCGTTCGTTGGTTGGGCCCCCTCCCCTCCGCTCCCCCACCTGAGTTCGTCGATCGCGTCACATGCGAGGATGGATGGCCGTAGCAGGTCATAGTACAGCCCTCCTATGCTCTCCAACAACTCACGCAAACTGTCCTGCTCGCGCCCACCAGTCGACGCACAGACCGACACACACACACACAGACAGCACAGAAACTTGACAGGCAACCGGAGGGGCGCGGATGCTCAGCTAGCTACTTACCTGCGGCTGTCTGATTTCGAAGAAGGCCTCGAAAGTTGTGTATTCGAGCTGGCCGATCGACACGACGTAGGATGTGATCTGACGCAACGCTGGGGCCAACGAACGAGGCAATGACTGACTCAATATCGACTGAACCAACAAACACCGCACAAATGCAGTGCACGTGTGTGTGTGAGTGTGCAGGTGTGTACGTATGTATCTAATCTACCCACACAGGTTACCTGTATGTGTCTGCGGAGGGGGTCTGTAATGAGGCGAATTCGTGTTGCCGCGTAGGACTTTTCGATCCCGTCCAGACACCTGATGATGGATGGATGGATGACGCAAATACCGACGACGACCGGTACGCCCACGCACACCACATTGTCCGTCTAGCTGTCTGTCTGTCTGTCTGCCTGTCGGTGTGTCACCACCTCCGTGGCTGGCCTCCCCTGCCCCCTCTCAATGTGCTGTGTTGTGCAAGTGCATGGAGGTGGGCAGATATTGTCAGCGTGCGTACGTCGTGTGTGCCTCATCCATCCCTCCCTCCCGTACGTACGCCGTGTATGTCTCGTGAACGGCAGCATTGGACCGCTTGCACAACAGCGCCGTCAGATGCCTCACATTGCTGGCCGTCGCCCTGACCACACACACACACACACACACGCACATTAAGAGAGGGGCCGGATGTTTGTATGTATTTGTACAATACTCACTCACTCCAACCAACATCACATCCAGCCCCCTGCCCTGCCCGTCATTGATTGTGTGGAGTAGTTAGTACTCACTCAGTCACCCATTTATTTACCTGAAGCGCACGTAGAAGACCGACGTCTCAATTTGTTTGCGCTCGGATGCAGCACTCTTGAGCTGATTCTCCACCTGGACACACACACAAAAGATAGTCAGTCAGTCTGGTGGTGTGTTTGTTTGTGCGTTGTCTTGTGTGGTGTTGTGTGGTGTTGTGGCATTCACTGCACGCTGTGTGTATGTACGGTAAGTACAGTAAGTAGGCAGGCCTTGCCTCGCCTCGGTTGCTTCTCGCTACACATACCTGTGCCACGCACTTGTCGACAGCCCCCACGACAGCGGAGCGTATCAAGGTGCAGGCACGGGACCTCAAGTGGTCCAGCTGACGGGAGCAATGCTGAGCCTGATGGATTCATGGACGGACGGACGGATCGGTGGATGGAATAATGTAAGGCACACAGACAGGACAGCCAGACAGGAGCAAGATATGTAACATGGGTGGGGCAGGGCACAGCACAGCACACAGTGGCAGGCAGGCAGCAAAGACATATGTATGTGTGCATGGAATGAATGGCGTGGCTGGCATGGATACAGGCAGTGTGTGTAAGTACGTAAGGCAGGGTGGGGTGGGGGGTGGTGTGGTGCAGGTAGGTGTATGTATGTGAATGTATGGATGTGTACGTACGTGTCAAGGAAGTTGTTCAGCTGCCTGGCCTGGCTGGCCCGGCTGGCTGACTGGCTGGCTGGCTGATGGGGTGGGTGGTTGGCTGGCTGGCCAGCTGTGTACCTACCTCTAGGTAGTCGTATCCCCTCTGTTCGAGGAAGAGTGCAGCATCGTCGAGGCGGTCCAGCATGGTGGTGAAGGACGGGTGGAAGGCCGGGTTGCTCAGACCCACACCGTAGTGCCCACTGCCAGGACCACCATGGGGGTGGGACTGGGGTTGCGGTGTGGGGTCAGCAGCAGGACCCTCGGCACTAGTTGACACAAGTGGGGACAGTTCCACGGCTGTGTGTGGTGGGGGTGGGGGTAGAGTGTCCCCTGAACCACCACCGTGAGATGGCCTCCGGCCGGCGGCCAGGTGGTCCCTCACGTCGTCGGGGCGGTGCAGGTCAAAGAAGCAACTGATCTGCTCCACACAGTCAAAGTGGTCCAGCCGCACTTTGATGGCCTCAGACACGCACTGACACACACACACACAGAGACACATATGCATCCACGTGGACACACACTCTACTCTCGATGTGGGTGGGGTGGGTGGGTGGCTGGCCTGTGCCCGGCTTCCATCTCTGCTTCCCTCCCTCCCTCCCTCCCTTGCTTGGTCTCGTCCAGTCCAGTCCACCCACTTGCTGGCTCTCCCTCCCCCTCCCCCTCTTCTATCTCCCTCCCTTCCTTCCTTCCTTCCTTCCTTTCTTACCCACCTACCTACCTTAGCATGTGTTTCTTGCTGCAGCAGGGCATCGCATGCATTGTGCAAGGATTCCGTCCTGGCGATGACGTCCTTGCGCAGCGACTCGAGATCGCGCAAACACTGCCGGGTGTCGCTGGTCCTGGCACACAGATCGTCGCAAAAGCCGTGAAACGACTCCAGCCTGCACGACGGAGGGAGTGGAGTGACCAAACATGTGACAACCACACAGACAGACAGAGCAGACACATCGGGCGTCCCATCCATGCCATGGAGAAAGGCATGGCATCTCTCTCTGTGTCGGGCTGGCTGGCTGTGTGTGTGTGGTTCCTTGATTGTTTGATTGTGTGTGCAGTGACTGCAGGTGCATGACACTTCCCTCCCTGCCTGCCCGTTTGCGTACGGACCATCTCCATGGGCTCTTGTCGCGCCATCCGCGCAGCCGGGAGTAGGACCCCTCCAAGTGCTTGTAGAAACTGAAGAACTTGAGCTGGTCGACAGGCAGGCATTATACATGAGCACACACCATCACACACAAACCCCGCAGTGCGATGTGTGGTTGGTTGGCTGGTTTCCTACCTACCGGTTGGGTCTCGAGAGATGAGGCGCCAGCGCCCTCCAGGCGGGTCTTGATGTGGCAGTACCTGGTGGAGAAATCAACAAACAGTCACACGTATGTATGTCTGGAAGATCAGGGAGGAGGGAGGGACCCGGGGCAGTGCAGGCAGTCTGACAACCAGTGCATATGAATCTTTGTCGCCTGTGGCCTCACCGGTCGTAGTCAGCGTCGACAGCCTCTTGGTCCTCCTGATCCGCCTCATCAGTTTCACACACGCCGCCACTCGTCAACGCCAGCGCAGATGCAGTTTCTATGCAGCGCAGCTGTTCAGCACTCAGCTGCACACCCTTCATACTGATGGCCTCTGCCTCTTCAACTTGGCGTCTCCTTCAATCTTAAGCTCGCACGAAACGCGCTAGAGACTGATTTTGATTGTGAGCCGTGCTGACGAGTGGTGAGGCAGGTTCGGTGCATTGTGCTGCCGGGTGGTGATTGGGAGGAGCACGGTTGTGAGGGGGGTTGGAATGGGTAAGACATACGGGAAGCAAAGGAGAGAAATGGCACGAAAGCCATGACTGACGGTTGGTTCATTATCGGCATGCTTTGGTGGCCTCTGCTGTGTGGGTGTGCGTGCAGGGAATCTGTCTTCATGTTGCTCGGTGCGGTGGGTGTGGGGGCACAGAGGGAGGACGAAAGGGCATCCAGTGAATGGCTTATGAGGGTCTTCTGTTGGTGTTGGTGGCGGGTCAGGTCGAGCCGACCGACGTGGGTCAGAACAGGGACCGCGTATTCCTGCCGCCCAATGACACACAGGGTGGGTGGGTAACACACAGACAGACAGACAGACAGAGGGAGAGGGAGAGAATTCAGTACAACCAACAGAGCTCGCCTGACTCGGATCGGTCACGAGCTCAGCTCTGCCTGGGGCGGGCCAGCTGCACGAAGTCTAGACGCGGCACGTCCGTGTGGTGCCTGCCCTGCCTGCAGGGAACCGTTTTGGATATGCGGACAACGGAACGGCGCAAGGCAGCCACCACGTGAGCATCAGTACAGACCTACTTGCACAGACAGGCGCCCTTAAGGCAAGGCAATAGGCTAGCTACCCTCTGTTGTCCTGTGTGTGACTTTATGATGGTGCAGGCTACCAATGGGTAGGTAACATACATGAGAAGGAGAGGTCGAGGGAGGGAAGGGCAGCCAGGCTCGCTCGCTCGCTCGCTCGCGAGGCAGGCAGGCAGGCGGGCAGGCGGGCTCAATGAAACGTCACGTCCTGTCCTCCCCTTGTCTGTCTGTCTGTCTGTCTGTCCGTCCTCTGTGCACGTATGTGTGTGATTCACTCAATTGGTTCATGTTTTGGTTGGTTGGTTCGTTGGTTGATTGTTCAGGATGAATGGGTCTCCGACAGGCGGCCCTGGTGAGGGGGCAGAGGCGGCTGCCTTCACCCCTGAGCTCGAAGCCTTCCAACGGAAGCTGCAGGATGGGCTCAGAGTCACCGTCATCCTGCAGGTCAGGCAACCAACCAACCAACCAGCCCCAGCCAGTCAAACAGTCAATCTCGGGAGGACGGAGGACGGGACACACTGATCGCCACTCTCACTCTCTCTCTTCCTCTGTCTGTCTGTCTGTCTGTCTGTGTGTGTGTGCGTGTGTGCAGGACGGCACCTCCCTTTTGTGTACTGTGAGCCTCGACGTTGACGACCTTACCTTCACCATCTCCTTCCAGGTGGGATGGATGGGTGGATGACTCACTCACTCTCACCTCCACTGCCCCTCACTTGACTCCTCCCTCCACCGCTGTCTGGGTGTCCCTGCTCGTGTCTGTCTGGCCTCTTCGGTCGGTCGCTGCGTGTCCTTCCTACGTGCTGCTGTGTGCTGGCTGTGGTGTGCGTGCAGGAGAAGACCCGTAAGGTAGCGATACGTGATATAAAGGCGCTGTTGGTGTCGAGACAGCTCAAAAGAGTAGAAACAAGGGCAAGCATCGTTGACGACCCAAGGCAAGTCCACACACACGCACTAAGGGCAGGGCGCCACATACATAATGGATGGGCTGGCTGGCTCGCCCACGCCAGCCAGCCAGGCGGGGCAGCCGAATTGAGACAAGCAATGCAATGGCGTTTGTAGTGTGTACGAGCGTATGTATCTATCTAATGTGGGAGTGATGGCACGGCATTGTGTCGTCCATATGGTGTGGTGTGCGTCATGACCGTCAGGTCTCTTGCCATTCACCTGGAAGAGTCGGGCAACTGCATACCCTTGGTAAGCAAAGCAAAGGGTGGGGCCCAAACAAACCACCAGTCCGTTGAGGGAAGCCAGCTTGCGTGATGACGAGCACCAGTCGATGATGTCATTCATGTATGTGAGTCTTCTGTGTCCCTGTGGCTGGCTGGCTGGATGGCTGGATGTATGTATCCAGCGGTTCAACAGTGTGGACGAGAAGGATCTGTTTCACGACATCGTCATGTACCTCCGACAACGCGCGAGGCAGTCGCACTAAGGTGTAGCGCATGGGTGAGCGGGGTGGGGCGGGGCGTGAATGAGTGGGTGCAGGCAAGGGCAGGCAGGCAGGCAGTACTGAGTGAATGAATGAACGGAATGTATAGTACATGTGTGTTGTTGATCGATCGATGGATGCATGGCATGCTCGGACAGACAGACCAAAAGACCGACACGAACCAAACGAACCACCCCTGCCTGACTCAAGTGACAGATAGGCAGGCAGGCAGGCAAAGAGAGAGCCAGGTCGACAGCCAGCTAGCTATACAGACTGCTATCTATCGACAGCCATCCTTTATGACACATTCATTCATTCACTCGTGTTGTGTTGTGTGCATTTGTTGTTGGATTGGTCAACGTATACTTTATCCATGAACATCGATTCGCCTCTATGCCATGCATGTACACGCGGCTGTACAAGTCAGTCGAGTCTGTAAGTCAGTGAGTGAGTGACCCACCCACCCAACCAACCAACCCACAAAGCACAAATACACACCTATGCGTGTCTTGTCTTGCTCGCCACTCGATCGACTGACTCGACAGACACGCCATGTGGCATTCATCTCTTGATGATCTGCATCAACCGAAAGGCCAGCCAGGCCAACACAACACGCAGGAGGGAAGAGACTCTAACACATCGGTCGGCATGGCGTTTTGGCAGGCTAAGCCCCCTCTCGCCCTCGGCCACATGTACCTGGACAACGTCCTCGTCCTACGCACACACAGCCACACGTGTACGCACCCAAGCCAAGGAATGAACCGCTGACACACAGCGGACGGAAATTAGTGGCAGACTCACTGACCTGAAGGACATGCTCCTTGCCGACCTGCATTGCCATTCATTAATGCACATCAAGCACATCAGGGCAGTGGCCAAGGGAAGGAAGCCGTGAGCACATACGTACATGAATCATGAACTATAGATGTTTGCTTTTGGCTGAGGCAGCTGACCTTTTGTGGGTTGTGTTTCACCGACTTGCCCCACACAAGAGCATGTTTGAACTGCGCGAGGAGTGTCTTGTGGATTCGGAGGCAGAAGTGCTCGACTCTGGTCTCAGCACTTTTCAGAATGACAGGTGCGTTGTAGTCGGGAATCTGACCCTGTAAGTATGTATTCGTATGTGTAACGTGGGGCACACACACACAGAAGGGATATCAATCGCAAGGCACTTAAGTGTCCGTCCGTCCGTCCGTCCGTCCGTCCGTCCACGCTGCCTGCCTGTCTGCCTGCCATGTGGCGTCTCCCGTTCCCATCCCAACTCGTACCTTCGGTTTTGTGTAGATGCGGACGAGGTCGAGGTACTGCCATATCTTCTCAATCAGCCCATCCAAATTCCACTCATGGTGCGCAGATATGGGCACGTAGTGTGGGCACTTGGATAATATGTCCAGCTCTGCAGCAACCAACAAGCAAGAAGCTCCCGAAGCGGGGATGTGGTGCAACGGGTCTCTCTCTCTCTCTCTCTCTCAGAGGCCCCTGTGTGCATGCACACATACATACGTCCGTACATACATACCCTCGATAGTGATCTGGTCGATCTTATTGAGCACGTATATGCACGGGACATAGACGCGGTTCCCTTCTATGACGTCGATCAGGTCGTCTGCCGTCGCCTGACAACGGATCTGTATCTGGGCATTCGATATCCTGCATTCACACACACGCATTGAGGTGGCCAATTCTACAGCTCAGAGAAGTGGACAAGGCTTGTCACACGACTACATGCCTTCCGTCGATGCGTGCGTCTCACAGTCGGTCGCTCGCTCACCTGTACCTGTGGCACGGTGACACAACACATGTTCATCCACGGTGAGACCGACTGGCGCTGGTATTCTTACTCGTGACAGATCGATTTGATAGTCTCATCGTCGATCTTCTTGAGTGGCTGTGTGGTGGTGATAATGATGCCTCCCTTGTCTTTCTTGGTGATGGTGATGTTTGGCGGCTTTTTGTTGAGCCGGATGCCAAACCCCTCCACCTCCTTTTCGATGATCCTCTTGTGAGTGAGTGGCTTCATGACGTCCAGCACGATGAGAATGAGGCTGCATGTCCGCGCTACACCAATGACCTGACGACCCCGTCCTTTGCCGTCCTTAGCGCCCTCAATGATGCCAGGAAGGTCAAGCAACTGTATCTTGGCGCCCTGCGACGGAGAGGGAAAGAGGGAGGCAGAGTTGAAGATGACAGAGCCGGGCTCCCGCTGCTCTCTACCTTGTATTTGAAGACCCCTGGGACGCAGGTAAGGGTCGTGAACTCATAGGCCGCCACCTCAGAATACGTGCCTGCAAGACGACGAAGACGACGGTGGCAGCGCATTATCGCATGCTTCCCTCTGACGCAGCCATCTCAGCGTGACCCGTGAGCTTATTGAGGAGAGTCGACTTCCCTACGGATGGAAACCCGACGAGGCCTACTCGAGCGTCGCCTGTCTTGGTCACATCAAAACCATCAGTGCCACCGCCACCTCCCTTGCCTGAACTGCCGGATATCTGCAAACCATCACAACACACAGTTCCACACAATGAATGATGACGGGACCAACCATGACCTACTAGCTGCTGCTTCAGTTTGGCCAGCTTTGCCTTGAGCAGACCGAGATGATAGTTGGTGGCCTTGTTCTTTTGCGTTCGCGCCATCTCGGCCTCAATCTCTGCTATTTTACTATCGCAAACACACGAACCAGCGAAAAGACATCCAAAGTTTGCACGAAGTTTCATCGAGCTCACCTCAGAAGACTCATCTTGATTACAGGTTGGTCAAACCACGGACACGACGGCAGACAGGAGGGGTGATCGCGAGCGGATGATCGCGTGCTTGATCGAATCAATGCCGAAGATTCGTTCCTTCCTCCCTGCCTTCGTTGCCTGGCAAGCCTGTGCGGCAAGGTGTTTGATCTTAGCGTCCACGCCTGAATCAACCCTCCGTGTGCAGTTCTAGCTCGCTCCTCCAGCGTGAGAGAGGCTCATGTTGCGCCGCTTGTTGCCGTTGGCGACTCGATTGCCTCTCGGAGTGCGGATGAACAGCACGGCAGCTGATTCCTACTCTAAGGGACTTGCAGGAGTCATTGCTGGGAAGAGTTCGATATCGACTGTGGGTCTCAAAGGCACTGGCCTCACGTACAGAGGTAAGGGCAGGCCGCGAGGACAGCGAGCGACAAGTTGGATGATTGATGTCCCTCCAGGGTATGCCATTGAGGATTTGTGCTCCCAGTGTACGTTCGAAGAGGTCGCATACCTTCTCCTCTTCAAGGAACTCCCTACTCGGACACAGTTACACTCCTTTCAAGACACAATAGCAGCCAACCGGTGAATGAGATCAATAGCGGCGATTTCCACCTCGTCTGACGTTTCTGCACGTTGGGCACCTGCAGGGCCCTGCCGGTGCCTTTGAGAACAGTGCTCGAACAGCTCCCCAGGGATGCTCATCCTATGGTAGGCGGGCTACGAGCAAAACCAGGATTTTCTTATCAGCCTTTTTTCATTGTTCTGGTGAAAGGACGTTCTGCGAACAGGATGCTCTACGTTGGGGACGTTTGAGCCAGAGACACACCCAAACGAGCAGCAAGTGAACATTGCCATCCGTCTGATATCGTGCTACGCATCCATGCTCTTTTACTGGTAGGCAGAAAGGGTGGGAAAGAAAACACAGCGCCCAGACGGAGGTAACGTTGCAGGTACCACTTCAGCCACTTTGGAAAGCGGATCGACACCGGTACGCGAGAAGGATGAAGGCAGACTGAGCAAGGGGGTCGTCGCACACAGGAACGAGCAAGAAGGATTCCGTTGCGGAGCACTTTCTGCATCTCCTCCATGACGATCCGAAGAAGGTAGACACCAGAAAACACATGGAGCAAACCCCTCAGGGTGGCCTTGTGGAGCGATTTTGACTGCTTTGGCACAGATTGATCCCTTGTGTGCCCGCACGGTCGATGCGTCGCTGATCTTGTATGCCGAACATGACTTCAACGGTAACTGGCTGAACGGGACAGCCTGGAGAGAGCACAGGACTTTTTACCTTGCTAAATGCAGCCTCAACGTTTGCGGCGCGAGTAACATGCGCAACGTTGTCGGACTTCTACTCGTGCATAACTTCAGCAATAGGTATGAGTGATGTATAGTGTGCACGCAAACCATGAGCAGGTTAGGTGCAAAATCTGTTTCCTTTGAAATTCAAGGAACCCTTCGAGGTCCCTTGCATGGCGGAGCAAACGAAGCGGCGATGTAATGCACCAAAACTGCCCTCTCAATTGCTCAAGATTGAATCGCCCGTCAGGCACATGCTCGAGGGCTTTAAGGACGAGATGGACGCAAGACAGCAGGTACTGGCAACGGAATTGAACGATTGAATCATCGCGCGCTCTTGCTTATAGCTAGAGCAAATGTTCGCAAGAAAAGAACTTGTGATGGTAACCAAGGAAAAAAAGGAGAGTTGTCAAAAGAATGCCGTCGGTTGTCCGGTGTTTCCGGTGTTTCTCAGGGATTTGGGCACAGGTAAGAGCAAGCCTTTCGAACAACGTTAGTAAGCGCAAAGCACTGATTTCCTCAGGATGTACAAGCACGGTAAACAGGAGGGGTGATCGCAAGCGGGCGATGGCGTGCTTGATCGAATCAATGCCGAAGACTCGTTCCTTCCTTCCTTCTTTCCTTCCTCCCTTCGTTCCTTCCTCCCTTCCTCAGGAGACCCCCGATCGCCTTTAATTAAGGAATTCGCCAGGGCTCTATCGGAGCGTCCGAATTCGGATGCGAAGCTCTTCCGAATATCAGAGGCAGTCGAAAAGGTAAGATGCTTTCTGTTCAACGCAGGTCGGCTATAACCATAAGTGCCTTTTTTTTCTCAGACCATGCTGGAGAGAAAACAGATGTATCCGGTACAGGAAGGCTTGTTACTCTCTGCACATCCCCAACGCATCAGACGTCAACTTTGTCTCTTCAGAACTTGGATTTTTACAGCGCCACTGCCTACCACGAGTAACAATTGACTGTTCGGGCTTATGTATATTCCTTTTTTGCTTTTCCAACTTTTCAGGTGTGGCATTCCAACAATGTTTTTTACTCCCCTTTTCATCATTGCGCGGACCGCGGGCTGGGCTGCCCATGTTGTCGAGCAACGCCAAGATAACAGACTAATCCGTCCACAGTCCCTCTACGTTGGTAAGCAAGCAGTACCCGACTTGAGAAGACCGTGACTGTTGATGGAATTGCAGGGCCGGAACCCAGGCAGATTGTTCCTTTACAAGACCGTGGAACAAGTTTTGCGAAGCTATGAAGTGTCAGACTTCTGTGCGCGGATTTTACAGGCAGTGCAGGCAGGAAAGCGGTTTTCCGCGTGTGTCCGACGTTTCTCGTGGTAGTTTGCAGTGGGGTACGCGCGTACTATCTGCGCTTGTGCACATGCTGCAAACTGTAGATCGGGCGCTTCGTCGACATTGCTTTTGCTAGTGCTACTTCAGACCATCGCGCTTTTCATAATGTCATCCGTCTCCTTTCCTTTGTACAGGATTAAAGTGCTTTCAGCGTCTCCTTTCCTTTTTTCTAGAGAGTCTGAGAGTCTTGGCAATGTGCTGCAGACGACACATGCGAGTATGACACACGTTGTGAGAGTGTAACTGAGAAAGGTACTCACTCTTTTTGCTCCGCGCCCTTGGCTCGACTTCTTCCCAATGCGCATGTAGGCGTAGCTCTGCAGACCTGTTCGACCCTTCTTCGTTGGCTGCCGGTCGTCAGTTTCTTTAGAGGATATCGTACGTCCCCGGGAAGATCCGAAAATCTGTCCGCGCGGCTCAAAGGCTTCTAAGACCTTTTTTTCCGTTTTCCGCTGCTTGCTAGACTCTGGACGGATCGAGGCTTGTTTTGCTGCGGTAAGAATCGATCTAGTCATACAAAACTGATGAACCAGCCATGAAGATCGTACCGCTGGTGGCGAAAAGGTCGATAGTTTCGTCATCGAGCTCCTCCCGGAGCTGAAGGGTTCCTGATGCCCTGGATCTCTGACAACACCCATAGCAAAATACTGAAACAAGACTCGACACCAGAAATGCGTCACCGACCTTGCGACTCGGACCGTCTTCCATTTCGAAGTCGTCAAGCAGGTTCTGCAGACTCGGTACGCCTTCTTCAATACGAAAATCGGCATCCTTTTGTCGGCCGATATCTTCACTTTCGCTATCGCTCTCGGCTTCGTCGCTAACGCCTCCGTGCATGTGCGCCAAGACCCGCCTCTTACGCTTCAGGGCCGTAGCGTGTTTGCTTCGCCTCATTCTTTTCTCGCAATACGAGAGGAGGTCCTTTTTGTCAGCAGGAAAAGCGGCTGCGAGCGAGTCAGGACCCAGTCTCTTCAACATCTTCTCAATAACTCGGTGAAGAAGAATACGGTCTGATTTTGTGGAGAAGGCGGCAAAAGCATCAAAATGATGAGATCACATATAGCGCGTACATCGAATTGCGTGGGAGTTATTAAGCATTTCTAGTATGAGAGGCAGGTTTTCCGTAACGGCCTCCAGGGACAAAATCCTCACACAAGCCTGAAATAACAGAAAGAAGGAAGGGAGACACACCCAAGAAAACTTAACACCTTGCGTAATCACCTTCGCGAATCTCAAACTTGCTTCAAAAACCGACTTGTCGCCATCCCCCAGTAGAAGCAACACGATTCGAACGACTCGCCGGAATGGTTCAGTATCCGCCAAACCTAGAGGGAAATGAAGCGGATGCGAGGAGACGGTGGCAGGCTTCATTTACCATGACTGAGCAAGAGCTGCGTCAATGCGAGTACAGCTGCAGCTTTCATCGGTGAACTGGTGCTTGCCAATCCGGCCGAAATCATCGCGACGATGTCACTCACTGCCAAAGTCACGTTGAAAAAGCCTTGAGGAAAGACAAGAGTTTATTTCTACGGCGTGTGAGAGTACCGTCCCCAGATGACGCGGCTAGCAGTCTAAGGATCTCCAATGCGTCCGCCCGCACAGCCTTAGAAGAGAGAATGAAGGTGAGTGTACGTCATTGTCAGCAAACGAAACAGGTGTTTTCCTACCTGGTTTGTGCTTTTGCAACACATCAGGGTTTCAGGGACGAGACATGCACTGACATCATGGAAATGTGACCGCCAAACTCCTTGAGATCCTTGTCGCAACGAAAGCAGACGACAGTAGACCTTGATGCAGCTCAGCCGAGACTTAAAAAGGAAGAAAAAAGGTATACACGACCAAGAGACAATCAGTCCTACTACCTTTAGAGCGCCAGGGCCACATCCTTGTCGTGCCTTTTGCAAATGCTGATATTATATTTGAAGGTTCGAACAAATTCGAAATGAAAGAAAGTGTGACAACAGCTCGTGACCTACCTCCCAAAGCTTTTTGCAGCCCTCAATTGTGTGTAGAGGTGTCTTTGGTAAGAAGGCACTCTTGTCGAGGCTTTCGTTCAATTCCCTCTCTATCACACTCCGTACGGCTTTGTATGCACGGCGACTGAGCTGAACCGAACCTTTCCGTCCTCCTCCTTCTTTGGCCACTGTCGTCTCTTCGCTCACGAGAAGAGGACACATTACTCGCAGAAGAATGGGTACTGAAGCAAGAAGGCGAGTGACCCTCATTCTGACTGCTGAACTCCGTGCCGTGACCTACGTGTCTCAGCAGGAAGAGCCGGGACTAGAGCATTCGCCAACTCTGCAAGGGCCACCATTCCACCCGCAGACTCGAGGACGACGACGTTGTGCGGTTCTCGAGAACGGCCATCTCCTCCCGGCTCGGCCAAAGACGCTTTCAGAAGCTTGCGGCAGATGTTCTTCAAGTAGGAATCGAGTACATTGCCAGGACAGAAGTGCGCTAAGGCCTGTGTACACATGAAAGCATTTGGAGGAAATGTACGAGAGTGTTTTCACCTGTATAGCCTTCAGACTTCCCACTTCCGCCTCCTGCTTCAACAGCGTCGTGAACAGAAGAGGCAAGAATCGCTCGGAATAACACCGGAGGGAACGGTGATTTCTCTTCGACGTAAGCCAGATGAGGCTTTGGCTTGTCTTAAGAACAACAGCCTCGCCGCCCGTGCCGGAGGCGCCGTGCTCTAGGTTTGACTGCTCGCATATCGTCGTGAGTGCTGAGCAAATTAAATGGCGCAACGACGGCTGAGTGTCCAAAAACGACAGCATCGTGTTCGCCAAAGGAGACGATTGAGGCGCATCAGGGAAGACGGCACTCAGGTCAATTGGTTCGGTGAAGAACGCGGGAAGCAAACTCCAAATCTGGTCGGCCTGGGAGAAAAAACAAAAAGACGGAGACTTCAGCTGAAGGTACCAATCCCTTTTGCCCACCAACAGCTGATATTTCTTTGCAGACGCCGCAGCTGTGATGTCTTGACTGTGTTCATTCTGGAGCTTTGAAGCATGCTGCTGGAGTTGACAAGCCTGGGAGAAGAGGAAAAGTTTCTCTTGTTCGTGGCTCCTGTTCTTTTCTAACGAACCAATGGGAGGAGTTCGTTCTGGAAATAAACTAGCGAGGTTCGCTTGACCGCCCGCTTGAGAACAGGCAACAGCCAGGAGTTTGCCTTGGTGGAGAATTCTGGATCAGTGATGGGCACGCTGTCGAGACGTAGCTCGAAGAAGGGCAGCTTCAGAACTTCTGGTAGAGCTGCCGAAAATGCGACCGCTGCGGCGCCCAAGGCATCTTCCACACCCCGGCTGCGGAAAAATTCGAAACAAACTTGTCCGCAATCCGTCAACGTAAACATTTCTGATTAATACCGGGACGAGGTTGCAAGAGTCGCTGAATGGTCCAATGGCTCCACTGCCCGTTTCATGATGCTTGCCAAGTCTTCTAGCAGTCCACGGCACGGATGGAGCCGCAATCGGCAGAAAGAGCGGAAATCCTCAATGACTTGGTCGGTCAGCTCATCGTCTTCCTTGTCAATCATAGCTGCCTGCCTCTGGCTGTACTGCTGCAGCAGGAACTCTAGCCCGCGTTGCTCGATTGCCGTGAAGAGTTCCGTGATCACGGGGAATACCGACGGCCACACACCTTTCAAACGATACTCTAACAAAGACCTGTGGAAAGACCAGACCATCAGGGGAGGGCTTGAAGATTCAAAAGGCAGAATATTAAGGCAATACACCTCACCTGCATTCCTTGACAAGACGAGGAAAGTCCTCGACATCGTGTGCAACTGCACAGCTAACCACTTTTCCCTGGGGTTACACATGAAGTAAATTCTGATGCCTTCAGTGGAATAGCAAATGTACCATGGCTTTTGTGATGGTGTAGGTCAGCAACGGCTCTCCTTCTTCAAGCCGCCTTTTTGAAAAGGACCACCAGTCATACAAGAGATCATTCGTCGTCCGACCTGATCCGATTCACAAGGCGGCAGATCATCAATTTGAATCAATAAATCGTGGCGTGATCTGTCTTGCGTGATCTGCTGCGCACCCTGCTCACACATCGCTGCAATCACGTTTCCGCTGACTTCGATGAAAGCAGAGGATATTCCGATGTCTTTGAGGTTCAAAGAATCTCGCTCCACGGCTAGCCTGTTTGCGAAGAAAAAGAGATCATCTGCTTCCACGCGCGATGATGCGAAGGGGCTGGGATCGCTCTCCTGCGGCGCTAGATATTCGGTAATAAGCCGCAGGCCGTTTGCTGCCTCACTGGTAGCTCCGGCGACCCCTTTCGCCATGCGGATGATCACATCGTCGACTACTTCTCGGAAGGTCTTCACAGGAATGAATGGGAGCAGCGAACGGAGAAGCCGAATTGCCGTTCGTTTCGTCACTGGATCCGACTGAGTTCTGTCACTGAAGACTAGACTGCCCAGGTGCGGCGTGAAGCCTGCAAGCTCGTGCCCAGACTGTTGCTCGAAGCGGCAGAGCGCGACCACGCACTTCAACGCAGCCACTCGAGATTCTTCACCCGCCTCAAAAAGCACCGACAGCAGCGTTTTCAGGGGTCCCGCGCGTGGCTGATTGTGACTTCCATGCGCGTGTAGCACGTCGTACATAGCCGCGAGGCACTCCAGCAGCCGCGTGAGGACTCCCAGCAGGATAGTTTTCTCCCTCGCTCCCTCTTGCTTGCTCCTGACCTTCTCCATTGCCTCAAACAGCGAGCCTTCCGTGGCAGCCAAAGATGGTGTTGCTGTCAGAGGGACGTGCCGCAAGAAGAGCCCCACCAAAAGCGCCAGACCTTGCAGACGAGTGTCACTCCCACCCGTCCACTCCTCGAGCTCCAAAAGCAGGGAGGCAATGGTCGCCGAAAGGTAAACCGTGACCTCTCTCGGCTGCCTTGGTATAGCCTGCTCGATGGCGTCGAGGCACACCGATGCATGCTCGTAAACCTGTACTTCCCCACGGTCCGCAAGCGCGTCTTTCCTCTCGCTCAACCACAATGCCTGGCACCCAAAGGTACAACGAAGTCAGTTATCAACGTTGTGGTCTTAGCTCACCACATCCGCGGCGACGCTTGAGTGTTCTGGCAACATAGGCAGCTTTCTTTCGCTAGCGAGCTAGTATGACATTCCTCGATCCGGTTCGCAACTCCGACGTCGCACGTTGAGATCAGCTACGGCTGCCGCACCACGCTTGCCAGGAACGAAGGAAGGGGACGAGCGGCATTTTCCGAACATTGGTTCGATCGTGAGACGCCATCCTTTCCGCATAGATGTAGCTTGCTTTCGGCATAAGACCGACCTGAATCAAGATGAGTACTCTGAGGTGAGCTCGATGGAAGTTCGTGCAACCTTGGTGGTGTGTGAATGATTGCGTTTGTGTCCTGACCATGCAGTCGGCAGAGGAAGGACAATGAGGAATCGCTTGACGTCATCCTTTGGGAGGATCTTTCCCTTTACAACGTTGGAGCCCGCGGCGTTCGGGTGCATCCTAAGCTGATGAGCCAACGTGGTCTGCATGAGGGCCAGCTAGTGATGATCAAGCATTGTGGAGCGGATTCGTCGCGGTCTGCGGCGTGTCATCCACCTCAGGCTGTTGGATTCCTTTGCAAGGATGACAGGCTCCCTCCCTCGAGTGCGGCGGTTTCCCTGGCAATGTACTTATCAATTACCGAAGAAGAACAAGACGAAGGCGGGCGACAAGAATGCGGGAAGGCAGCCTCGTTGACCATGCGGCGAACAAGTGGTCTACTGGTACCGCTGGCATCGCATCACTGGAGAAGCGCGGCGGCCATCACGGTGTGCCCTGCCGCCCCGCCATCCATTGTTTCTCGTCTTGCTGCCGGCGGGCTCCCGTCTGAGCTCCCCCTGGTGTCTTCTTTGGGTGATCCTGCGTCAGTGTCGTACTTGAAAGCTTCGATCCAGGGGGGCTACTACAGCTTGTCCAACTGGATCGTTGTCTCCTTGCGTGGAAGCTTGGCGGCTTTCAGAATCGTCGACGTCGCCCTTCAGCCTGGTGAACCTCCTCCCGATCCATCGCCCGCTGGGCGCATCGAGCGGCATTCCCGCGGCTCCGAAGCTGGACATCAAGATCACGTTAGTGGAAGGCAGTCGGGAGAGGGAGGTGACGAGCCTGAGTTGGCTTTCCATTCTTCGTACGACAAGCACGACGGCTTAGATGCAGGAGCAGCGACGAGTGGCCAGCTGCTCTGCGGAAGGGTGGAGGTGACGACGTCAGTCGCTGTACATGCACCTCCATTGCAGCTGGCTGGCCACGCAGAAGGGGCGAAGGATTCACACGGCGTTGACGACACCAAACGCGACTCAAGTGGATTTCGCAGGTAAACTCAGCCCCACACGCCTCCAGCCGCACCTTCTAATAGAGACAGTGTCGGCAGGTTTGGAGGATTCCAGTCCGTGGTGGAGCAGCTGCAGAGCATCCTGCAGTGGCCGCTGCTACACCCGTCGCTGTACAAAGAGTATGGCGTACGACCTCCTAAAGGCGTCTTGCTGTACGGACCTCCAGGAACGGGCAAAACGCTCCTGGCTCGCTGTCTTGTGGAGGAGCTAGAACAACACCAGAGGCATGTGGCGGAGGGTGTTGGCATAGGGTTGGAGGTGGTCGCCGCGACCGACTTACTGGGTCACTTCGTGGGAGAGTCCGAGCGCAAAATCATCAACTTATTTGAGAGGGGTCAAGAAAGATGGGAACGTTATGGGACACCTACTCTCATCTTTATCGACGAGATTGATGCCATATGTCCGCAAAGGGATCAGGCAGGCGAGGTGAGTTGAGTGACTGGCACAATGAGCTAGTGACCGCACAAGCAGCACAGAAAGACAAGCCGACCTGAGTTCGCCCGCATTGACTCTTGGTCGTTTCTTTGCTTAATATGCAATCGTATCGGACCAGGCTGAGCGTCGCATCGTTGGGACCTTTCTGACGTGTTTGGATGGGTCTCGTGCGTGCCCGGGGGTGTTTGTTCTTGCTGCCACGAATCGTCCGAACAGTTTGGACACGGCCCTCCGGCGGTGCGGCAGGTTGGAGAGGGAGGTAGAGGTCGGAGTGCCGACGGCCACCGACCGCCAGCAGATCATCAGGATTGCGATCCAACACCTGCCCCACACCCTGACCGACATAGACATCGAAGAGGTCAGACGGATGGACGGACGGACGGACCGACCGACCGACGGATGGATAGGCAGCCATGCTCGCCGGCTGGCTGCCTTCGACATATACAATCGGTGTCCTTCCTTTGTGCTTGCTGTGCATGTCTGCAGCTCAGCAAGAGGTGCCAGGCTTTTGTCGGCGCCGATTTGGTAGCCCTTGTGAACACTGCTGCGTCTGTCGCTCTGACTCGTGTATCTTCTCGCTCACCCGCCGGGCCGCCTGCAGAAAGTGTGTTAAACTTGAGTTGCTTTGAGGAGGCGCTCAAGCTCGTCAGGTCAACACGACACAGCCAAGCAACAACGGGTGTGAGTGGCGAGTTTGGCTGGCTGTGACGGTGTTGGCAGGCCGTCTGGGATGAAGGAGTTGCACATAGAGGTGCCGGAGGTCAGATGGAGTGATATCGGAGGGTACGAGTCAAGCTCACAGCGGAAGGAGAGATGCCTCTGTGTATGTGGCCCAGATATCATGACCTGAAGAGCCAGCTGCAGGAATGCGTCGACTGGCCTATCAGATATGAGCAGGTGGGTGACATGTGCGCCGATTGCGCCGCGAAAGACAGACCGTCCAGTGTGGCTGTCAGTCAAGCACAAAATAGTTGTGACGTGTCCGTGTTGTGTATCTGTCAGTTGTTTCGCGATCTGCAGCTGAGCCCTCCCCGTGGAGTGCTGCTCTACGGTCCCCCCGGCAATTCCAAAACCATGATGGCCAAGGCAGTAGCTACTGAGACTCAAATGAATTTCATCTCGATCAAGGTACTCATTGCTGTCTGTTCCAGTTGCCCGCATCCGGTCATGTGCTTGTCTCTCGTGCCGTGCTACTTTACCTCCCTCCTACAGGGTCCGGAGCTCTTCTCAAAATGGGTGGGCGAGGCGGAGCGGGCTGTTCGGGAACTCTTCAGGTCTGGGGAGCTCAAGTCGCAGCCAGCACTGGGGGGAGGAGGGCATCCACGAGTGTATGGTGTCGTGGATGCGTGTAGGAAGGCACGTCAGAACTCTCCCTGCGTGGTATTCTTCGATGAAATCGATGCCCTCGGTGTGGACCGAGAGCTGGGAGGAGATGCAGGAGGGGTAAGGAAAGAAGCGCCACTTACCGACAGATCTGTGGGTCAACAGGAATGTGCCGAGTGAATTATGATATACATGTCCTCATCAGGTTGGTAGCCGGGTCCTCAGTCAGCTGCTCAACGAGATTGACGGCATTGCTCCCGTCAAGTAAGCCAAGTCACCTGCTGTACCCAGCCAGACAGACAGACCGCCAGGCAGGCAGGCAGGCAGGGGACAGCTGTGGTAGCTTCCTGCTTGCAGGCAGGTGGTTGTTATAGCTGCGACGAATCGGCCTGACCTTCTTGATGCAGCTCTTCTCAGGTGGCTCAGTGCGTACCTGCTTGTGTTGATGGATCGATAAGCTATCAATCGACTAGCTGCACTGCGTCTGTCGTTCCTTCCTTCCTGCGGTATCGCAGGCCCGGTCGGTTCGATCGTCTCCTGTACGTCTCCCTGCCTGACGCTGCCGCTCGATACGAGATCTTCAAGGCCAATCTGAGTCGCCTGCCTCTCGACCTAGGCACTCAAGACTCACAAGGCGGTCAGGACAGCATGTCTCTCGAGACTTTCCTGGGACAGCTGGTCAACAACAGCAAGGGATACAGCGGAGCGGAGATATGCATGGTCTGTCGGGAGGCAGCTATGGCCGCCATTCGAGCCGCAATCCGCGCAGGGCAAGACGACCGGGGTGGCTCACACGCAACAGGACGGGACAACGGGGGGCCGAGCTGTGTGCTCGTATCGGCTTCACACTTGAGAGAGGCGCTCCGAAGAATGCAGCCCAGGACCAATGCTGAGAGTGTGAGTTTCTTTGAGTCTTATCGGCGAAAGGCAGGCAGAGAGGTATCTTCCAAACGAGAGATTGACTGAACATCGAGCCAGTGGTCACTGCCACTGCACCGGGGGCTTTGCTCCCTCAGATATATATAGATAGATTGAGGGATAGATAGATTGGGCTGGCGTATGACACCATGTCAGCTTGATGACAGTCGATAGCTGATGACAGTACATATACCTGTACTGTACTGTAAGCAGTCGATGCGATCGATATATATGGCTTGGCTTGCTTCCGGGGTGCAGTGCCCTACGCCAGAAGCTTGCCAAGGCCAGGAAAGCTGGCTGAATGCAGAGTGGCCAGGATATGTGCGCACCACATACCTACCCTACTGAAGCGTAAAAAGGTTTCGACGAATAATGTCCGATTGACTCTAAGCCTTGTCTCATTCGCATACGATGCACAGTCCTAAAAATGTGCAGCCTCTCGCTATCGAGAGATGCATGCAGCCCGCCACCCACACAACACAATACAACACAACAGACCGCAGCGAACACGCCCGCCCGCCTGCCCGCCCCCCACACACACCAACGATGATAAATGCACGCACACAATATGAACGCGCCACAGCCATTCGCTAGGTGGCTTGTTTGAGGATGGTCTTGAGCTGGTCGATGGAGAGCTGCACAGGATTACCTGAACGTATGTATTCATCATACGTCAGTGTGTGAGCATTTGTGTACGCGATTGCCTTTCATCGAACTTGCCTTTCATCGAACTCGACGCCGCGCTGACCTCTGCGACCTGTCCAACCCACCAACCAACCAACCAACCAACCACAGACCACACGTGCAGCGCATGTATGCAGCCAGGCCGTGGGTTGTACGAGCAATCAATGCAGCACAGCACTCACTGTCCTAGCTCCCACCCACCCACGCACCCACCTTGTGAAACTGGTCTGGGGTGAGCCCGTATTCGCCTTCATAAGACACCACAAAATAAGATCAACGTAAGCTGTCATGGCCGCACAGGCACTCGCCTAGCTACTCACCCAGGAGTGGCACATGAAGGTCCGTGGCAAGGGCACTGAGCCACTCGGCGCCCTCCTCAGCCGTCGCATCGGGATTGTCTGATCGATCGATCGCCACAAGATAGATCGATCGGTTGATCGACCCGTCATCACACACATGAACAAGGAGGAATAGTCAAACGGTGGACGCATGGATGGATGCTACACAGGGAGGGCTGCCTGTTGCGTGTCTTGTGTGCGTCAGGCCAGGCCTGGTTGGTGACTGACTCACTGGTGACTATCCTGGCCACTTCCGTGAACTTCGCCAACCTCCGCACGACGGCCGGGTCCTGCGTGCGGCTCTGAATGGGGCGGGGGAGACAACAGACAGACACGTAAGTAAACGGACAGACAGAGAATGCCCACTCATCCATCTATCCATCCATCGGGGGCTGGTATCCGTCAACGGGAGGGAATGCCCACGTACGTATTCGTCTGAGAGTGCTGCGACGTTCATCTCGAAGACAAAGGGCAGTAGTGCGGCGCAGATGGCGCCGTGGGCCGCAGTAGGGTATAAGCCCCCCAGGACACCAGCAAAGCCATGGACAGCACCTAGCTTGGCGTTGGCCAGAGACAACCCACCCAAGACAGACGCCAGAGCCTGCAGTCAGTTAGTGAGTGAATGAGTCAAGGAGTCGAGGAGTGACTCGTGTGCGCATCGCATGTATGTATTTGTGACTGACTGGCTGACTGACCATTTCCTCTCGTGCGGCGATGTCCTTGGGGTCTCTGTAAGCGGCCCGGAGGCTCCTGGCTGCCCTCTTGATGCCCTCCTTGGCCAAAGCATCCGTCAGCGGATTCGCCAGGTGACTCACATATGGCTCGATGCACTGAGGACGACCCATTACTCCGTGAAGGGTGCGCGTGTGTGTCTGGACGTATGGCATCCACCCATCCATCCAGCATACCTGCGTGAGTGCGTCCAGGCCGGTGGAAGCGGTAACGTTGCATGGGGCAGACACCGTCAGCATCGGGTCAACAATCGCCATCGTCGGCAGCATCAGCTCAGACCGCATCGACGCCTACACACACACACACACAGAGAGAGAAAGAGAGAGAGAGAGAGAGCGAGAGAGAGAGCGAGAGAGATAGAGTGCCCAATCCATCTCGATATGCACACGGCGAGCTCACCACCCACCCCGCGCCACTTACGAAGCTCTTTCCCTCGCTACCTTTTGTTTGTGTTGTAGTGAGGCGAGTACGGCATTTTTGGTAACTTCACTTCCGGTGCCGGAAGTGGTGGGCAGAGCGTAGAAGGGGACGGATGGCTGTGTGATGGGCATGCCCTTCCCAATAACCTCCATGTAGTCCAAGGGGTCGCCCCCGTTGGCCAGCAGAGATGCGATCGCCTTGCCTGCGTCGACAGGCGTCCATACAAAGAGCCGCATATGTCCACACATGGCATGTAAGCATAGCCACATCCACAAGAACCTGCCTGCATCGATTGCGCTCCCGCCACCAATCGATATAACCTGCAGGACACACACAGGGAGGGGAAATGTCCAGGCAGCGAAGTGTCTCTCTCTCTCTCTGTGTGTGTGTGCGCGTGTGTGTGTGTGTGTGAGTGTGTGTGTGTGTGTGCAGGGGCTGACTGTGTCGCATCCGGCGTCTCTGGCGGCCTGTGTGCCGGCGCGGACGTCCTCGACGGTTGGCTCCTTGCCGATGCTCATGAACGCGCACGAGATGCCCTCATCCTACACACACACACATCCACATACATATGGTGCCAACAATGAATGGGTGTCCACATATATGTAAAGAGTGTCTGTGTGTGTGTGTGTGTGTGGGTGACTTACTGTGAGTGAGTCGATGATGTGTTTGTGTCGGTCCTGTCCGTGGCTGCCCGTTACGATGAGGGCCCGCGACTTGCCGGCCTTCTTGACAATCCCAGGCAGCTTAGACGCACACCCCTTCCCAAACATGATTTTGCCCGCAGATACTGCACACATACACGCACACACCACACACAAGGGACGGACGTAGGTACGCGTACCGTACGTGTGTGGGCGGGTCAGTCAGGTCATGCACGGCATGGCATTCATTTGTGTGATTTATGTCAAGGGAGGGAGGGAGGGAGCTCTGTGTTCTGTGTGTTTGACCAACCGAATTCGAAGGTTCCCGGGAAGCCCAGTGGCTCTGTGAGGGGCTTGTGTGTCAGGGCCTCCACACGGTGCCAGTGGACCCTAGGGAGGGACACACATCCCACACATCCATCACATATATCCACACATACACACACATATACGCAGTGAGTGCAGCCAGTCAGCCAGTCAGCCACGAGTGAGTGAGTGAGTGAGTGGGTGAGCCCACAGAAGGGCGTCGCGTCCATCCTTGACTGACTGTGTGTGATGCGCTCGGTGCGATGTGTGTGCCGCCCTACAAACTGACCGACCTGGATGGAAATTGTGTGATAAACTTCTCGCTCTGCCTGGGCCGAGCCATCATTTCCTGCACCGTCTCGCGCCACGTCTGGTAGTGCTTCGTCTCCTACACCGTCAATGAGGGACATTGGCCACGATTGTCCTTCATTGCCGGTGCGAGCATATATCTGAGCCCCCCCTCAAGTAGGTAGGTATCATACCTTGTGTAGCGCGGGAGCCTCCGGGTTGTTGTAGACCTCCACCAACACAAAGTTGCAGGGGTCGTCATTGTTGCGCAGCAGGTCAAATCGCGACACCCCAGGCTCACGCACCGAGCACTCGCAGTTGGCACGTGTCGCCTGGATGAAAGCCTCCTCGTAACCCTCCTTCACCTACACACAGCACAACACACCAGCCAAAGCCACGCACGACAGGTGAACAAACACCGCCTGTTTGTTGGCTTGCCTTCCTGCCTTCCTGCCAGCCAGCCAGCCGCTTAGCTAGCGGTCCGGTGGGTCTGTCTGTCTGTCTGTCTGTCTACCTGCACATCGACCATGACGCAGAGCAGTGGTGTCTCTGTGGCATCGAGGGGGCTGGGCGACTCGCTGGCCGACGCCTCGATGTCCCAATAGGCAGCGGGTGGGAATATGGGGGTGTACTTCTTGGCGCTCCGTGGTTCAGCCATCCACTCCTGCACTGTCGACCGCCAGGTGTTGTAGTGCGCCGTCTCCTTGTGGGCTGCGGGAGCATCTAAATGGATGGATGGATGGATGTATTCAAGGGGACAGACAGGACAGACAAGAGGCGAGGCGTCCGCGTGATGTACGTGGCGTGTGTTTGCTGGAACGGAACGCCAGCAAGTCTGTTTGCCTTTTTGTCTGTCTGTCTGTCTGTCTCTGTCACCTTTGTCCTTGTAGACTTCAATTCAGGAGCGGCGGCAAGAGAGAGAGAGAGAGGACAGAAGAGAAGAGAAGAGATGCACATGCCACAGCAGGTCACCACGGAATAACCCATCTGCCGTCCAGCCAGCCATCCATGAGTGTATGTGTCGCACCTTCGATGAGGCAGAAGCGCGACGGGTCAGCCTCGCCCCGCAGAAAGTCGAACCTTGCCACCCCAGCCTCGTTAACCGAGTTCTTGGCGTTGGCATGGCTCGCCGTCGCAAAGTCCTTTTCGTTGCCGGCCGTCACTTCGCCGAATACATGCACGGCCAGATAATCCTGCATGCCATGCCATGCACACAGACCGCACACCCACTCATCTGTCTGGCTGGCTGCCACTCATGTAAGAGTGGTCTCAGTGAGTGAATCACCGACCTCCTTGGGTCCGCCGTTAACGGCCGTCGTCATGCTGGTGGCGGTGCGGAGCAAACGCCGACTGCGGCTGTGTTGCCGAAATGACCCGCTGTTTGCCGTCGGACGGACCACCTGCATGTCACAGACAGACACAGAGCAGAGATGGATGGCCATGGCCGCCACACATGAGTGAAGCAAAGCATCGACATTCAGCAGCTGCGGGGCAGCATGGCGCTCCATGCACCTCACCACAAATGCAAGTGCAGATGTCGAATGCAGGCACCACAAGATGCACCAGACCGCCACCCTCATGTCATGAATTCGCCGACCTCACAGATCTACGCGAGCTTAGCCACCCAAAAAAGGAGGGAGAAGGAGCACCACAGATCTGTCGATGCAGGCAGCCATGCGCTTGTGCAGATGGCTGCTCTGCTGGGTGTGCGCGTGGCTGCCATGGACTGCCAATGCACACACCAGCAGGACGCCATTCGACCCATCAGGTGCGCACGACGGACGGACGGCAAATCGAATTGCATCATGATGATCTGATCTCATTCGTGTCTGCCTTCAGGCGTCGCTTTCCAAGGACCGCACCGGAATGTCTTGAGGAGGCAGCCGGTCCCCTTGACACACAGACACGTACGCAGAACCATGGATTTGCCTGACAGCCACTGTCTGTCAATGGCTTGCTTTCACATTGTCCTTTTTGTGTTGTTCAGGTACCCAATCCACCACACAATCGCGTCGGTTTGTCACGGTCCCTGCGTATGATGGCGCCCCCTGTGCCCGGCAAGCTGCTGGTGCTGGGCGGCACCGGCACAGTGGGCCGCATCATTGTCAAGAATGCCATCGACCGGGGATATGACGTCAGATGCATCCTCAGATCACCACGGTAGGTAGCTGGGTGGGCCGGTCGACGTGAGTGAGTGAGTGAAAGGGACGACACCTGCACTGCTTGTCCGCCCTGGTGGATGCATGGATGGATAGATGGATGGATGTGTGTGTGTGCAGCAAGGGGTCCATTCTGTCAGACTGGGGAGCTGAGATAGTGTATGGTGACCTGAGTCTGCCTGAGACCCTCCCAGGGGCGCTGGCGGGCGTCACGGCCGTCATCGACGCATCAGCCACACGAGCCATCGAACTCGAAGCCCAGAGAAAGGTCCGACACGACACCCGACCCGACGCACGCCTTGCCTGTCGGGATGGGATCTGTGTCCTGTCCGGTGCGGTGCGTGTGCGGGTATGCATGTATATTGCGTGCAGATTGACTGGGAGGGCAAGTATGCGTTGGTAGCGGCGTGCGAGGCAGCGCAGGTCAAGCGGCTGGTCTTCTTCAGCGTGACAGACGCCGAGCGGTTCCTCGACGTGGCGCGGGTCAAGTACAAGTACGTCATGGAGAACGTCATTCAGGACTCGGACGTGCCCTACACCATCCTCAGGGTCCCCGGATTCTACAGCGGTCAGTGACTGACAACAGCCACCGCATCAACACACCCACTGACTGACTGACTGACTGACTGCATCCAACACACCGACCGACGGACGTGTGTATGTGCGTGCACATGCGTGTGTGTATGGTATGCGTGTGTATGTGTATGTGTACGTGTAGGTGTGGTGAGTGAGTTCATTCGTCCGATGCAGCTGGGCGAGCCCGTGTATCTGCCGCCAGAGGGACAGGGCGATGAGGGAGTGCCCTACATCGCGGAGGAAGATGCCGGCAGACTCGCACTCAGGTACTTACTCACTCAGGTACTTCTATGCATGCATGTCTGACACACAGACAGACAGCCGGACAGCCAGCCAGACAGACCGGCTGATATTTGTTGTTTCTTATGCCTGTCTTGTACGTACTGCACGCACACACGTGTGGATGTGATGTATGTATGTATAAATCCATCAGGGCGCTGGAGCTTCCCGGGGCCGAGAACAAGATCTTGGACCTCGTTGGGCCACAGGTGCGTTGCATTGCGTTGCCCATCCATGCCATCCATCGTGTTCCATAAATAAATCGTCCGGTTCTGTTTGTTCCATCCATCCATCCATCCATCTGTGTGTGTGTGTGTGTGTGTGGTCCATCCAGCCTTTGACGACAGAGCAGATCTTGAGTCTGTGCAAGACCCTCATGGGCAGCAGGGGCGAGAGCGCACAGGTCAACCGGGTCTCACCGGGGCTTCTCAGGCTCTCAAAAAACGTCTCGCGCTTCTTCTACTGGGGCATGTGTACGCACACACACGCACTCGCGTCACGTCGCAGACCAGCAGTACTTATCTATGTGTGATGTGTGGTGTGTTGGTTAAATGATGAAGCGTTTGCCAACCAGGTGGAGTTTTCAGGGGCCAAGAGATTCGACAAGAGCCCCGTGCCCGCATGCGATGTCAGAGCCACCACACACTCCACTCCCGCACCCCACCCGGGACACAAGCTTGGCTCGGCTGGTTGTTTGTGCTGTGGTCTGCGTGTGTTCAGGTGTTGCATGTGCCGTCCAGCAGCCTTGAGAGCCTGACTTCCTATCTGCAGAAGGCCGTGGGCAGGGCCACCGAGGGGCCGAAAATCACCGTCATATGAGGAATGAAGGTGTGGGTGGTATGGCGGGCGGGGGGGTGTCTGCCAGGCAGGCAGGCTTTGTGGTCTGATGAATGAATCTAGGAGAGATGAGTGAGGGAGTGAGTGATGCACAGACAGACAGACAGACAGAGAGGTTGGTAGGCTGGTAAGGATGGGTGAATGGGCGAGAGGTTGGATGCTTTATCAGTCGGCGGGTTGGTGGGTGGCTTGCTGGCTGCACTCGTCCATCAATCCATCCATCCACCCACACGTACGTACAGACAGACATACTTCCTTCCTTCCATGTCATGTATGCAGACAGACCTGCACATACCGACGCTTGTGCGTTTCAATCAACAACCATTGTGTGCACGGCCGACGGTCAGTTGCTGAATTCATTCATTCATTCATTCATCAAGCGCTCCACATAGATGTCTCGAACAAGGCCTTTTGTTCCTCGGGTGTGCCTCTGTACTCCAACCGATCGACCCTATTGGGGCCGTCTCGGGACGAAGGGTGTGTGAGCAGAGAGGCATACTCGTGCAGCAACCGCACCACATAGCATCTGCAGTGCACATGACATGCCCACGCGTACCGTACGCCACTCACACAACACAGACACTGTGTGTGTGTGTGCAATGCTCGTGTGTGTCTGTGTAGGTATGCACCGTGCTGCCTTGCGGGTGAGGTATTTGTCTGCGAATCTCACGGCCTCATTGCGCACCCTCAGCACATCGGCCTCGTGTTTTGACAGCCACACATACACCTGCACACATATATACACAGACAGACAGACACGTACGTCTGTCGATGTGGTGGGCATGGCGTGTGGCATGGCGTGTGTACAGTGCAGTAGTACAGTCCAGTACGTACGTCTTGGAGGTCTTCCAGGGTTCTATGCACAGGTATGTAGTGGACATACGGGGCCATAGGGGGGTAGTAGAACTCGTAGAATGGGCTCTCCTGCTTAAGCACCACTGAGTCCAGAAGCAACAGCTTGCCTGAAGAAACAAACAAGCCTTTTGCTTTACGCTGTGCACTCACTGACTGACTCCTCACACGTGCACATCAATCAACCCACTTTCCAGGCGCCCACGGACCAATTCTGCTGCTGTAAGTGGTGCCGTCGACGTGCATGAGGTACTTGTACCTGGCATGCTCGTGCAGCGGCACGCGGGCCATCCTGGGCCCATACAGCGTGGGCCACACACGCTGAGACTCCTCAGGCAGGTAGTCGTTGAAAAACGCTGTCAGCCCCGCATCAACCATGTCTGCACAACGCAGAACTACACGGACACGTTTGTACGCCCGTATCACACACACATGGGGCCATCACACACACCGGGTCTTGCGATGGAATGATTCCTGAGGAGCAGCCGGGAACATGTGCTCTCGTTGGCTGCAGCGCGTGAGGGCCGGCTCATGTCGCACCACGGATGGCCCCGCCAAAAAATGACCGACCTCTTCGAAGCCCATGGCACAGACTGCACACGCAGCACACACAGCACACAAAAGAGATGCGATGCACACATACGTAAGTACATTGATTGGTTCGTTCGTATGCATTGCATGTGATGTGTCAGTCAGTTGATTTGTGGTCGGGTGACTGGCTGACGGACGCTGTTGGCAGCTTGTGTGCGGATTTGATCGGCCTCACAAGCTAGGAAGGGCGAGGGGAAGAGGATGTCCGCGTAGTCGTCGCTCTTGGCCAAGGACAGCACCGGGATGGGACCCTCGGACGCCTTCTTCGGCACCAGAGGCCAATCTATCGTCAGTCACCACAATGTCGACACCACACCACACCACACAACAATGTTTCAGTAGTGTACAGTACGTGTGTGTTTGCGTCTGTCTGCCCTCAATTTCTCCCGCCTACTCTACCGGCTACATTAAGCCAGAAGCTGACACTTGGGAGAGTGCAGTGTCTGAGTGCGTCGAGGATGACCTCCAGGGCACATCGCATCCTGCCATGCTTCCTCGCACGGCCACCGCTCGGATGATTCACTAAGTACAGCCTGTTGCCATCGATCTGCACTGCACACAGACACACAGACATGCCATGCGCATGCACACCACCGACAAACCATCTCATGCATGCAGCGGTGAGGAAAAGCGCGGGAGGGTGTGGTTTTTGTTTCCTTCCTTCCTGACCTGCATCTTGGCTCTTTTGATGCTCTCAGGCCACAGCCGCTGGTCCATTCGCGTCTCCACTTGACCGCCGACGCCCGTCTTCCGCCACACAGCCAAGTCGCGCTCTATCTGCCTGTAGAAGGTGTCGTCGAAGTTCTCACAATGGCATGGGCCATTGGTGGCCTCTCCCGCTCTGCGCAGCCGTCGATGCTCGCAGGTCGCACCCATGGCCGCCTGCCCGATGTCATGTCGCCACGACAAACGACCACATTTAACACAGCCACTTGATGTGCTCACATCAAGGGTATCTGTCTGCATGTGAGTGTAGCTTCTTACATGCATCAGATGGACAGATAGGAGAAGAATTGCCTTTCCGAGAGTCCCCATTATATTTGAAATTTCCACGACTTGAGCCAAGGCCCTGAAGGCCTCGAATCGTTAGAAAAGAGAAATTACAGATCACAACGCCGTCCCGCGCGCCGCATGATATCGGCCCGGATCTACCAGGAAGACCCAATTGGGAAGACCTCGGTCATTGCATGCGGCTAGGGCTTGAGAGTGGCTGCTGACCATGAGAATGCGGCATCGTAGGTCTCTTGGAATCAATAAGCCCGAGCGGAGACGAGAATTCTCGCCACTTTCACACATTTGAGCTCGCGTTCACTGAGCCATCACAGCGATGGCGCAGGCTGGCTGGCGGGAGCTTCCCGACAACCTCCTGCTGTCCATCTGCGTGTGCTCCGACCTCGGTGCGCCGGGGGAAATAGACGAAAAAGCTCACTTCCCTCTCCCTCTCGCCATGTCCCTCACGGCCCTGTGTTTTGTGTGTGCAGCCTCCATTAAGAGCATCCTACGTGCGTGCAAGAGTTGGAACACTGCGGCCTTCCAGGGCGCAAATCGGTGAGTGAGGAGTGGGCTCAGGTTTCAAGCAGCAGCACTATGGGTGGTGTTGCTCTGTCTGTCCGTTCGTCTGTCGTGATGTGTTGTCTGTTGGTGTGGTGCGACCGACGTTCAGAGAGGGGTTCTTCTGTGTATTGGTGACTCAGACTGTGGGTGTGACGTTCCTGTCGTATGCGACGGGGCCCGAGGGGGCGTACGGCAGGCGATACGAGCAGCTGTTCACGGATCTGTCTAACACACCAAAGGAGATCATCGAGGCTCAACGTGCGCATACCCCACACCCACACCCACACATACTTGCTCACTGATTGATTGATTATGCATGATATGATAGATACACGCTCATGGATTGGATGTACGCATGTGTCTGTCGGTCCACACATTAGGCGACGTGTTCACCGGTCTCAGCCGCCTGTCGAGTGTGGCGTCGATTAAGGCGTCATGTGCCAAGCAGAAGGCCGACCGTGAGCTGCTGATGAGTGGCGTGTTCCGTGTGGGGTGCTTCAGCAATCGGACCAAGGTGTGGCAGGGCAGCCGGGCCAACACCATGTTCAGGCGCATGGTCAGGGCCGCTGCCCTCAGCAACGCCGGCGCCCACAATGACGCTGCACTCCCTCTCAAGAAACATGTTGAGGCCTTCATCGACCAGTGCCAGTGAGTAGTCAAGCAAATAACCGATGTTGCACGCACACGAGGACAATTGTCAATGGTGGCCACGCGGGTGTATGTGTGTGTGTATGTGTGATGCATGCATTGCAATGCATGCAGGGATCATCTGGAGGTGTACGACATGTGGGTGTCGGGGTTCGAGGAGTGGGGATGCGTTCCATGGAAGAGAAGCGCACTGCAGGTACGTACGTACGTACACCGATGGATATACGGACTCCCTGCAGGCAACAGTAGGTACCGATCATGACTCCCTTTTTTTGATTGCAGTTCCTGAGTGACATCTTCGAGGGCAGCAACTCCTCGTCGGCAGCATCCTCGCCCACCAGCAGCACCAGCACCAGCAGCAGCAGCAGTTCCGGCGAGGAGGAAGTTGCCATCCCCATCATGTCCGAGTTGTCGGACAACATGGTGCAACTCGACACCTCCATCCGCGCATGCCACACTGAGGTGAGTAATTGCATTCATTCGTTGCTTTGTGAGGGCAGGCAGAGGGTTGAGTGAATGAATCAAAGCCACCGCATCGCATCGCATCGCAATCACCTGGATGGCATGCATACATGTGCTGGCCCGGTGCTGTCTGTCTGTGTTGATTGTGTTGCGTGTATTGTATGCTATGCAGGCGATGGATTTGTCCCTCAAGATTCCTCCCGGCGTGCCCTGCTCGCATTGGTGGTCTACACTCGCACCCCACCGCACACAATCACCACAGCTAACTGGCCGCACATTCATGCCCTGTGTTTGTCTGTCTGTCTGTCTGTCTGCGTTCCGGTACGTCAGGTGGTACCACCTGCCGCCATCCTGGGGCGGCTTCCACTAGACACACAGATAGATCGATGACTTTCCGTGGGTGTGGGCAGATAGACGGACGTGCCGCCGGCCCAGCCCGGCCCGGCCCCACACTCGTGTTAGCCAGGCAGCCTCAGCGCAAAGCGCCACCGTCCGTCCCAAATGGAGCCGGCCAGCAGCCACCTGGCGGAGAGAATTGCCGACAGACAGACGACTGGCTGATCGGGTGATATGTGCATGGATGTATATGTGTGTGTGTGTGTATGCATACATACCAGCTATGCTAGGCAGTGGAGTGTCGGTAGGGATACAACTACCTTATGCTATCCGCATCATATGCGCTGATCTCTCGGTGTCTTTGCTGTGCAATGCAAAACACTTCATCGGAGAAGCGAACCACCCTTCCTTTCCCTCGATACACGTCAATTGATACATGTTTCATGAATGTTTGACTCAGCCGTCCGCTGGCATATCGAAGCTAGCTTGTTTCCTCTGCCTATCCCCCACCTCCCTCTTCCACATGGTGGAGCCTCTTCCGACGGTCTCTTCCGCATGCGTCTGCGAGCTTAGCCACAACAGATCTCTGTACAAACGTCTTTCCAGAGGCGCACGTGGCCTTGTTCCCTCCAGCTGATCAACATCCAAAAGGGCCAGCGAGCAGTCTTCTGGGCGGCAAACGAGCAGCCAAGGACACTCATCAGGACCAGCCTGCAGTCAGATCAGGGAAGCCAATCTTGAGGGACAAGCAGGAGAGCGAGAAACGCAGCCCATCATCCAGCATCTCCTCTCGCCACCAACCATGAACGGCAGCAGCTCTCGAGATGAACCGGCAGACACCGATCAACAGCAACAGCAACAGCCACAGCCACAGCCACAGCAGCGGCAGCAGCAAGGGGAGGATCAGTCGCCCGAGTTGAGTCCTGACCACTTTCCCAGTCTGGGCGGCGGCGGCAGGCAGCCCTCATCCAGCCAGCCACGAGGCAGCGTGTGGACCAAGGGAATGACCAAGGCCGCCACGGGAGGGGCCCCACCACCGGCCGCACCAGTATCGGCACCATCCGTAGCGGCATCAGCGGCCCCTGCACCCGCCGCCCCGTCGTCATCTGACTCTGTGCTAACTCACGCTATGAACCGAACGCACTCGAAGAAGCCTCCGCAGCCGGCCCCCAAGCAGCCATGGAAGCCGGCCCTCCGCCGACGGGCCTCACATACAGATGACGCGTCATCGAGTGCCGGCAGGAGTACTGAAGACCGCGGCCGTGACCACGAGGGCGAGGGAGCCATCCTGACGAGCGGGTGGGGCCACAATGGGGTGGAGAGCGTCTCACCGATGGGGGCATCTGTGGCTGAGAGCGACGCCTATCGTGACCGTGAGCCGACAGCGTCTGAAGTCGGTCCAGTTCAGCAGCCGGACGGCGTGTCTGCGTCTGCGCCGTCGGCATCGGGTGACTCTGATGGCCCTCCCCGTGCTGCCCTCCTCAATGGCGTCGATGTCTCGCCACAAGAGGGGATGCCGCCTCAACCTCAACAACATCACCACCGCACACCACACCACCCATCGCCACCGCCAGCAGACCACCAGCCAGCCGGTGGCCCAGGCCCACCCACCGACGAGGCGGGGCGGGGCCGTGGGCGTCAGGAGTCGTCAGCTCAAGTACACGGTGAAGATGCACTGGGTCATGGTCACTCGCACCGTGACGTGGAATACGCTGAGGTGGCGGCAGCCAGCCAGAGGGTGTCGGACGGGCTGCCAAGCAGTGAGATCAGCAGTGGGTGCCACTTGGGAGTGGCTGAAGGACCGATGATGACCACCATTCCCCTTGACAGCTCCGCTGCAGCCGCTCAGGTACCCACCACCGCACCCCACCGCACCCCCCTTCCAAGGATCAATCAAGCCATGCATGCCATGGAGCCTCCCTCACTGACTGACATGTGCTCTGCTCTTGGTCTTGGTTGGTGTGTTTTCCTTCCTTCTGCCCGCAGGCAAGTTGTGACATGCCACCAGAGGCCGTTGCACCACCCCCGGGTGACGCGTCAGGATTCCAATTGGGTCAGCCCCACCCGATGGACTACGGGTTCCCCCCTCCGTCCCCGATCCACCCCCACCCCTCTCCACCGT
>CDMY01000519.1:0-11655 GCA_001179505.1 Vitrella brassicaformis | reverse complement strand
CCCCCCCTCCCCCATCCCCACCTTGCCCCTCAACACCCTCACCACCCCCTTCCCCACCCAGGGGCCGTGCCAGTGGGTGGGACCCACCACCCTGTCTCATACCCCACTACCTACCCCCCACCTCCACCTCTCAGCACCATGGGCATGCCCTTCGACGGCGGGGCAGGGGGACCCGTCCAGCAGTTACATGGCCAGGTCACCAGCCCAATGCCGGTGCCTCTGCAGGTCCAACCACCTGCTGCTGCACCTGCTCCTGGTGGTGGTGATGGTGATGGTGGCGTGCAGTATCCGACCAACGGCTTTGGTGGCGGCGCTGGTGTTGGTGCAGACGTACCGCCGTATGGTCTGCAGAATGTGGTCATGGGCGCCATGCATCAGCAGCCGCATGCGCCATACGTCCATATGTCTCCCCCCCACGTAAGTGTGAGTCAGGGCCCACCACTTCCACACCCACCCCCTCCCAATCCGGCCGATGGGGAGGGGGGAGCTGCACATGTGAGTCCGGTGCCGGTCAGCCTGCAAGTGCCGCCGCACGAAGGCATGGATGAGGCCGAGGTAGGTGAGAGGGGGACGCACGGCCGGCTTGCCGGCCGCATAGACAAGCTTGACACCATCAGTGCAGTGAGCGCATTCATGGTCATGTCTGTCTGTGTCCATCCATGTCTGTCTGTCGTCCTTGATGTCTGTCTGTCTGTCTGTCTGTCAGGAGGGCGAGAGTGGTGCAGTAGATGGCGGTGGCGATGGTGACCACCCCTCGACGCCCAGCCGGCAGCCCCACTACGAGCAGGACCGTGGCCATGGGGGTATCATTCACACCAACGGGGGCATATACGTGGACCTGGACCAGTCAGGCTCGTCATCCAGCGGGGGTAGCAGCAGACACCGAGCTGCCAACCTCAGCAGCCAGCCACCTGACACACTCCCATCGCCGCCATTCATGATGCCACCTGGCCAGACACGTGCACCCCCACCCTTGTCCATCATGGAGGGCAGCATGGTGGGCCATGAGGTGGCACCAGACGGCCAAGCCGCAGAGGCGAGTGGCCAAGAGGAGCTACCCCTGGCGGAGGATGATTCCACGGCAGGAGCGGCAGCAGCAGCAGGAGGTGACGAGGAGCAGCGGACGGTCGTGGACGCATCTGCTGCAGAGCCCCAAGAGGAGGATGGCGAGGCCCAGGACGCACCCCCATTCCCCCCTCCATCAGACCAGCCAACACCCCCCCAACCCCTCCCCCCGCCGGCCGATGATGCTGACCACACCTTCAACGCGCAACAAGAACCACCAGCGCCAGACCAAGTCGACACCGACCAAGACGAGGAGCCCGAGCAACAGTACACAGCATGGACAGCTGCGGATGCGGCGGGTGGGGGTGGGGGTGGTGGTGGTGGTGGTGCCGCTGCCGCGCCCTCGCCCGCCTTGAGTGCGGGAGGTGGTGGCGGTGGTGCGTCGCCGAGCAGCTCGCTGCGGAGCGGCGGCGGGCCTGCGTGGGGCGGTAAACCAGGCATGTCATTCGCCGACAAGGTGCGTGGCGGCCCCTCGGAGGTGCCCAGCCAGGACACCCTGAGCGCCCTCACCGCCAGCCTCTCGGAGGACTACTTCAAGGCCTACGTCATGTGCCACCTGAGGGTGACCATATCCAGCCTCGGCCTGAGCGTGCTGGACTTCCTGCTGGTGCGGGACATCGCCACGCATCCCCGGCGTCAGCACCTGCTGGCCGAGCTCAGGAGACGGCCGCTCATTGAGCGCGCCAGGCTCCTCGAGGTATGGCTGGCTGGCTGGCTGGCTGGCTGGATGCCGCAACCAGGAACACACACACATGTGAGTGTATGGGCCTTGGTGTGGGTGTGATGTTGGATGCAGGCTGAGAAGCACATGGAGACACAGTGCCCGGAGGGGTCGGAGAGCTTCAAACGACTCTTCTCCTTCACCAGCGTAAGTTTGCAAGGAAAGCCAGACAGACAGACAGCCAGACAGACAGCCACACAGCGAGTGGGTCGGGTCCATCCATTCCGATGTGATGCATGCATATCTGAGTGATGGCTGGGTGGATGGGATGTTGGCAGTGTACGTCGATGCCGCGCTACACCCGCCGTGGCCTCAAGAACAGCAAGAACTTCTGCTACGTCAACTCGGTCAGTCAGTCACCTGCACACCACACCACACCAAATGCACCACAGCACAACCATACGACGGCACCTTCTGGTTTGGTTGGGTCTCGCTGGTCTGTCTATCTGTCTGTGCATGTGATGTGTGCCCCCAGGTGGTGCAGTCGCTTCTGCCCATCTCGCCACTGGCCATGCTCCTCTCACTCTCTAACGAGGTACGTGAGTTGTGTATGTCAGTCCTGTCATGGGCAGCCAGGCAGGTGCCTGTCCTCGACTGTGTCCTTCCATCATGTGTGTGTGTGTGTGTGCAGGAGGTTGGCCCCGGTCGTCGCACCTTTTATCGGTGCCTGGCGGGTCTGTTCCGGCAGTTCTACCACCCACGGGATGTGCTCGCTGAGCACCCCGCACTCAAGGAAGAAATAGACAAGGCTTGGGAGGAACAACAGGGCACAGGTCAGTCAGCAAAGCCGCTGTAAGGCACACCACACCACACCACACCACACGACACGACACGACACGCAGCCACAGATGGATCAATGTGTGTATTTATTCTCTCTTTCTCTCTCTCTGTGTGTGTGTGTGTGTGTGTGTCAGCCGACCCAGCCACAGCGGATGGTTTCCAACCTGTGGGGAAGGGTGGCAAGGGCGGCAAGGGCCAGGGGAGGGGCACTATCTCAGCCACGGCATATCTCGGGCCTGTCCTACTGGCATGGAAGGAATACGCACAGAAGCACTCTAATGAAATGGGTACGGTACCCACCTACCTACCGGACCGGGGGAGGGAGGGATGGAGGGACGGCAGATCAGATGCAATCAGTCAGTCAGTCAGTGCAGCCAGCTACAAGTCTGACAGACATTCCTGTACTGTTTCTACCTCTTTCTCCTCTGTGTGTGTGCATGTGATGTGATGTGATGTGTGTGCAGACAGCCAGCAGGATGTGCACGAGTTCACGATCTTCCTGCTCAACTCGCTGCACGAGGAGTGCAGATGGAAAAAGGCAAGGCAAACACAGCACACCACAGCACGCACCCGTGTGGTGTTGAGTTGAGCCACCGACCGCCCGCGGGATATCCAATCCGACACCAAATCGGTTCTTGTGTGCGTCCAATGCATTGAATGGATGCTCTCTCTAAATGTCTATCAGAGGGAGACTTTGGGTGACAGCCCTGCCGCCGTCCCCCACACGCAGCCGACGGCCCCTGACAAGAAGGGACTCGTCGTCCAGTAAGCTAACTGCCTCCATGGCCGCACACACACGCACTCGCGGGGGAGGATCGACCTTCACACACACGCGTGTGATCTTGTCTGTGTGTGTGTGTGTGTGTGCATACGTCAGGGACATTGAGAATGAGGATTCGCCTATCAAGCGGTGGGAGGGGGGCACTTGTGGTGTGGTGTGTGTCTACACAGCAAACACATGGCGCATGGCATGAAACACTCTTGGGTGCTGTGCCTCTTTGGTCAGTCTGTTCGGCATTGTTCAGAGGGCAGACGTGACGAAGCAGGCCGTCAAGGAAGGTACACACACACGCCCTCACTCACTCAGCTACCCTCGAATGAACGACGGATGGATAAATGCCCCCCCCTCTGTGTGTGGCCTGGTTTGGCTGCAGATGACGATGACCACGGGAGTGTGCATATCGAGTTCATGTGGAAGCTGCACATCCACATCGACACACCCAAAGACGGCAAACGATTCAACCTCATGTACACACAGACAGCACACACAGCCTCATCTCATTGACTCACTGACTGACTGACTGACCGCACTGCGCGTGTCGTGTCCATTTGTCCGTCCACTCCCCGTGTAAATCTGTCTGTGTGTCTGTAGTGAGGGCATCGCCCGTGAGTGTCTCCGCGAGGAGGTGGACAGCAAGCCCACAGCGTCGAGCAGTGCGGAGGAGCCGCCACCCGAGTCGCCCGCCAAGGCGGGCGGATTCACACGACACACCACCTTCGCATACCTACCACCCGTCAGTACACACACCACTGTGAACCACAACAACAGCACACGGAGGCAATGCACGGACACACATAACACACGTTGTGTTGGTTGTATGTGTTGTGGATGGCATGGCTGGGTGCGGTGCGTCACGTGACGTGCAGGTGTTGCTGGTGACGTTTCTGCGTTACGAGTATGACAAGGCCACCAACCAATCGTCCAAGGTCAGCCCAGCCAACAAACCGAAGGAAGGAAACACCGGTCCAACCGTCACGCCCTGCCCTCCCTCCTTGTGTGTGTGTGTATGAGTGCAGTCGTCAACGGAGGTCGATTTCCCGGAGAAGCTCGTCATCGAGGAAGACTGGTACACACACACAACACAACAATGGGGGGATGCATTGAGACAGACAGACAGACAGGCAGGCGGGTGTCTATCCATCCATCCCATCCATCGTCTGTCTGTGACTGTGACTGTGACTGTGGATGTGGATGTGGATGTGGGTCCACCGTGTGGTGTGCAGGGTTGGCGAGGGTGTGTATCGTCCGGAGTACGAGCTGACGGCAGTGATAAAGCACCACGGCACCACCCTCAGCCACGGACACTACAACGCATACGTCAGAAACGACAAGGAATGGTATGGACGGATGCTTGTTTCCATGCACAACCACACGCACACCACACACACAACAAGACGAATGAATGAATGAATATATCCGGATGCCCTCATATCTGTCTGTCTGTGTCTGCGCGGTGCGTGGTGTGTGCAGGTATCTGTTCGACGACAGTGTGGTCAAGTCTGTCGACAAATACAGGGTGGGTGGCTGGGTGGCTGCATGGATGAGTGAGCGCATCCATGGCCATGTCTGTGGTCCCCCCTCCCCCTCTGTATGCCTAGGTGTTGGAGGCCTACAACGCGTCCATGTTGGTGTACGTGGACCGCAACATCGACATCAGCTACCTGCCCGACAAGCCGCCCAGGCACCCTCCTGCAGGAGCTGGCTGACGCGATGGATAGATAGCACACTGCCGCATATATGAGGGGGAATGAACGAATGAATCGGTTCATGGGGTAGTTGTGCGTGCCGCGTGTGCGATTGCTGCCGCAGCTCATCCGTGCCTGAGCCCAGAGTGAGTGCGTTCAGCCACGTGTCGTGTGGGCAAGGGCAGCACTCGACGCACACGGCCCATGCAATCAATGCACACGGAGTGAAGACGATCGAGGTGCGGTGCGGTGCGGTAGTTGTGCGTGCGTTTTAGTCAGCCGAGTGCCAAGACAGAGAGAGACGCCAAGGAAGGCAGGAAGGCGTTGGCTGTGGAGTGAGTGAGTGGGGCTGGTCATGTTGGTGTGCATTGATTGCATGGATTGGTTGCTTCACGTCACAAACAAACAAGCTATTTGTGCCTTCTGAGTGACTCGCTGGGTTTGGTGGAAGGGCAACCAACAGACTCAGTCAGAAGGTGAGGCTAGCTCCCGTTTTACAGGTAGGTCTCCCTCCTCTCGTCTAGTGCCTTCCTCTCTCTCGCTCGCTCTCCCTCCCTCCCTCCCTCCGGTCAACCAGCTAGCAAGCACCTGCTGTCTTTCATGTGTGTGACCGGCGGCTGGGCATGAATAGACGGATGGATGGATATCGATGTGTCCTGGCAGGCAGGCAGGCAGACATATTGACGAGAGAGTTTTGCCTCTCCCCCACCTCCCTCCCTCCCTCCCTCCCTAGTTGTGTGTACGTGTGCAATGGCGTGTCTGCCTGCCTGCCTACCAGTCTGTCTGTCTGTCTGTCTGAGTGGGTGAGGAGTGGCTGTCTGCCCGCGGTTGTCTGGTTGTCGATACGTGCTCAAATCAACACACTGACTCACTGACTGCATCTGCGTGTGTGTGTGTGTGACGGTCTTGTTGCCTCAAGTTCCAATGCAGTCGACCGTCCCCGTGCCGACAACCCCATGCAATGCATACATCATCAGACAGACGAGCAAACTCTGTTGATGTGCGCCTGTCAAGGTGTCCATTCCCTCGATGTATATAAATAAGCAGCCAGCGATGCGCACCCTCACACACACACACATGGCGAGCGCGAGAAAGCGTATGGTCCCTGTCCTTCGACGATATAAAATGTAGACAGCGTTTCTGTCGATCTTCTTCCTCCCTCCCCTTGTCCTGTGTCCCACACTACACAGGAAAAATCGTCGTGTCCCATGTCACCTGCACCCTCTCTCTCTGCACTCCATGCCCCCATGCCCCCCTCTCCCCTGCCCCCCACGCACGCAAACAGCCACTCACACACGCACACACACACACACACACACGAAGAGGCGACAGACAGACAGACAGACAGACAGGCAGCTAGACAGACAGCAAGAGAGCGGAATCCACTCAGAAGGATGAGGAGGACGCCGAGGGCTGCTCGTTGAGGAGAGCGCGGGGCGCCATGTGGGGGCGGATGTCGACGGTCGGCGAGCAACTTGAAGGTCCTGATGCGCTTGCTGCCGACCTTGCAACGACCGAAGGGCGGCGGCTCTGACTGGCTGGATCTGCTGCCGTGCTTGGCCTTGCCTTCATCACACAACACGTACTTGGAGAGGAACGACTTGACAAGACAAACACACACACACACACACACGACACGGGCGACATAAATGCAAAAGTCGATGCGACGGATGGATGGAGACCAGTGTGTGTGTGTGTGTCCTCCGTGATCCCACTCACTTGGTGAGCCACTTGTCGGAGATGACGACTTTCTCCGGGTAGGTCACCATGTGCCTCAACTGCACAGCACAGCACAGCACAACCACCACAACACAATGAACAACGTCTCGTTCCCTCTCTGTGTGTGTCTTTAGCCATCGTACCTTCTTGGATGCGCCCGTGTGCTTGTTGAAGCCGTAGCGCTTCAGGTGCAAGATGAGAATGGCCCCCAGGCGCGCGAAGAGGCACTGCGTCTCGACCGTCTTACGGCGGTGGCCGGAGTCGTCCTCTTCCTACACACACACACCACACCACACCACACACACGTGATGACTCAGATTGGCGTGAGTGAGTGCGTGCGTGTGTGTGTGCACCGTTTTCGTTTTCGTCGTCCTTGGTCATCCGTGCGATTGCACGACGTTCGTTCCTCATGTCTGCGAATAAGCGGGGAGACCGCGACCTACATGAATGCGCAAAACACACCAACGCAGACATGTGTGTGTGTGTATGTGTATGTGTATGTATGGATACACACAGCCGGCCCTTCACTTACAGGTGCGCAGGCAATGTGAGGTCAACATTCTCTTCGTGCATCCAAGTCGTGCCGGGACAGCCCTCAGGAGGATGGCCCTACACATACATACACGACAACGAGGTCAACCGCCGTTCTCTTCGCCTGCCTGCTGCCGCCTTTCTGTCTGCATATCCCATTTTCTCACTCACCGCCCACTTGACGAGGTATGTCTTGCCTTCCGTGTCACAGACGACGAGACGGATCTCCACTATTTTCTGGAATCGCGCTCGCAGCTCCTTGTACATGTCCTCGAGGCGCGCGTTGTGGAAGGCGCCGGCCGCGATGAACAGCATCCTGTTCGTCTTCACTTGCCCTAGGCATACAGAATTCACACACGACACATGCACACAAAGAGAGAGCACATTGAGCGCATGATGAGACCTGCTCACCGTATTTGGTGTCGACGTTTGATCCCTCTATCACCGTCAAGAGATCTCGTTGTACACCTTCTCTTGACACGTCCACCCCGGCCGTCCTTTCGTTCTGAAAGACATAGTGTGCAAACGAGTCTCTCGCATGTCTCTCGCATGTCTCTTGCATGTCTCTCGCACCTGAGGCTTACAAATCTTGTCGATCTCATCTAGTCGCATAAGATAATTCTCATATGCATAATTATGCATACCTATGAAGATGATGCCTCTGGTCTCGACTTCTTTGATGGCCGCCTTGATGAGGGTGGGAGAAACCGATGTCGAGCTGCTGCAATGCCGGTGGCGAGTTGCTGCAAAACGAATGGTGAAAGAAGACATGCAATTTTCATAGCATATTTGCGTGTGTCCATGGCTGACAAGTGCATCTCCCGGCTCCGGCAGCTGCAGTCGACAATACAAGGCCCAACAACGGATGACAATGAGTAAGAGTGGTGTTGCTGTTCTCCTGTCTTACCTGAGCCTGTGCGCCATTTGCGTTCATTTTGTTGACGGTCTTCTGCATCAGCTTGTTCACCATGTCGGCCACATCTCGACCCCGATAGCCCACGGAGGTGTACTGGGTTATCGGGGTGATGATGAACGGCGCATCCACCATTGATACAAGGCGTCGAGCGAGCTGCAGACAATGAAAACGAGACGACAACAAATGGAAAATGTGACTGGTGAGTGTCCTCACCTCTGTCTTGCCGCTGCCAGTTGGACCTTTGAGGAGAATGTTCATCAGGGGCTCCTCTGCGAGGCCTTCGGGGTCTTGCTGTCGGTCCCAGCGCTACCTGTTTCCTGAACATATACACACACACACTTTTGAAATGCAACAAGCAGCACGAAGCAGATCAGTGATAATTACTGATTGCAAGGATGACGGCCCGCTTTGCAGCTTGTTGACCGACAATATAGTCGTCCAGGTATCGCTGCATCTCGGCGGGCGTCATCATCTTCTTGTCCTGAGTGGGCGTGGTGTCGATGCCGGCTGCTGCCCTCTTCGCCACTTCTTTCTCGCCTTCCAGCCTTCACCCAGACAAATAGCGTGTTTACTTTGTGCTGATCTCTTTTGTACGTGGCTATCATGGTCTCCAGCTCATCGACCCGCCTACATACAAAGAAGACCAGCAGATGCGTGCCGTTCCTCATGTACAGTGCACTCATAAGCCGTGTGTGTACTTGTTGAGGATCTCTCGTTCTCTGCGCTCGGCCTCGTTGTCCCGGATGGCCCCTGCAGGTGGTCTTCTTTCGCTCTCTGCTGCACGGTCGCCGCGTATTGCTGTGCACTTGGCCTGACCGGAAAGGCAAAAATGGATGGGGAAATGTCGGTGCTGCAATGGATGGGCGGCTCACCATTGCCAGCTTGACGATGGGCTATGAGGGGGTTGTGCCGCGCTAGATCGAAGAGCAGCTTCAGCTGTGCCAGCTTCCGACGTTGCTGCCCATGATGTAGTTGAGGATGGTGTGGGCGACGTCGTATGTGCGAAAAGGGCCAGCGCAAGGGCGTCAAGGAGTACGTAAATTATTCGGGTTGTCTCACGTCGCAAATTCTCGCCGAGCAAAGCCCTGTAGGCCCGACGTTGGTTTGGGAAAAGATGGTGTCCCGTGTGGCTGTGGTCGTCCTCCTTGTGGCTGGTGCTGCCGCTGATGTGCCCCTGCACAACCGAGAGGAGATGGATGTCAAGCTCGATGAGTGCTTCAGGCGCCTCTTCACCCCACAACTCTCAAGCACCTTCACACCCGATGAGATCGGCCTCTACTTTGCGCACTTCAAACGACACGCCATCGACGCCCTCCCTCCAAGCACCATCGGCGCCGGCAAACACAACTTCCTCACGGACGAGAGCCTGCAGGCCATCTGCGAGGCGGCCTTCAGCGAGGCGAGGCCGGCCTCGTATGAGGCCATGGCGCGGCAGATCAACACCCAGCACGACACCACCTGGGTGGCGGAGAACCCCCCTCGGTTCCGTCAGATGTCGGTCAAGGACGCCAGGCGGCTCATGGGCACCTTTGTGGGCGACCAGTACATCCACCTTCAGGAGAAGAAGCCCACAGTGCCGGTCGATAGGGATGCGCTGCCTGAGAGCTTTGACGCCCGTGAGAGGTGGCCGGAGTGCAAGGATGTCATTGGGCACGTAAGAGACCAGGCCGAGTGTGGCAGCTGCTGGGCATTTGCGTCCACCGAGGCCTTCAACGACCGGATGTGCATCAAGACCAACGGTGAGTGAAGTGGGCACACAGGACAGAAAGGATCTAGGTTTTACCCCCTCTCTCTGATCACTCTGTGTGTGTGTGTGTGTTGTGTGTGAGGTTCCAGGTTCGTTCCAGACGCTGCTGTCCCCGCAGGACACGACGAGCTGCTGCGACGAGTCTCATTGTTTTTCTTTCGGCTGTGACGGTGGCCAGCCCGCACTCGCATGGCAGTGGTTCACTGAAGTGGTCAGTCAGTCGCCATGACACACACGAGCCACACTCTTTCCCACGTTCGTGTCCTGCCGGCGTGTTTGCACCGCAGGGTGTGGTGAGTGGTGGTGACTATGGCGACATCGGAACGGGGGACACCTGCTGGCCCTACCAACTTCCAATGGTACGAGGGAGGGATCTGATGTCACTCGCACAGACAGACAGACAGACAGACCAAAAGCGCACCACACACACAGGGTCCAATCCAATTGGCGTGGGTTGGCTGGCTGGCTGGTATCCTCCGTCCCTTCAGTGTTCTCACCACGTCAAAGGCCCATACCCGGCCTGCAATGGCGAGCAGAGCACCCCCAAGTGCATGGCCAAATGCTCTGAAACAAACTACACCGAGCAGTTCAACCAGGTGGGTGAGGTGGATGGACTATCCGTCTGTGTGGGTGCGGTGCATGGCCCCCCCCCAGGGACGCGACGCACGTGCTATTCATGGTCTCTCGTGTGTGTGTGTGCGTGCGCACAGGACCGGCACAAGGCGTACGAGGCCTTCACGCTGTTCGACGTCGATGAGGCCAAACGAGAGATCATGGAGGTGAGGTGTCTGTCACAGAGACACACTCACAGTAAGTGGTTCGAACTTATCTGTGTGTCTATGTGGGCGTGTGGTGTGCAGAACGGCCCCATCACGGGTGCGTTCTCTGTGTATTCGGACTTCCTGACTTACAAGTCGGGTGTGTACCAGCACGTCAAAGGCAGGATGCTCGGCGGACACGCCATCAAAATACTCGGGTATGTGGGTGAGGGGAGGTCGCACGCAGGCAGGCAGCACAGGGAGGGAACTGACTGGCACAGGGAGGGTCGGATTCCTGGATGAATGTTCGTGCGTGTGTGGGTGTAGGTGGGGTGTGGAGGATGGCGTCGAGTACTGGCTGGTGCTCAACAGCTGGAACGATACTTGGGGCGACAAAGGATACTTCAAAATCAAAGTAAAGACACAATACAATACATACACACAGGCCTGACACGAACGCCACGCTACGTGTGTGGTTGGGATGTTAACGAACGCCAGATGGGGGATTGCGGCATCAACGACATGTTGAGCACCGGCCACGTCTCAGCCAACACCCCCACTCCACAGCACCAGCAGCAGCAGCCGAGGATGCGGACGTCAGGTCACAGGCAGCCGGCGGACACACACCATGATGTGACCCTCATCAACGCATAATTGCATGGAACCAGCCAGGCGGCTGACCCGTGTGCGTGTGCGTCATGTGAAACCAACATTACACGCCCCTCCCTCTCTCTCTCTCTCTCTCTCTCTCTCTCACGGTTGCAGCTTTTGGCCACCAACAGTCTTTCACCTCTTGTTTTTTGCTTTTGATGTATGTGGGTGGGTGGGTGGGTGGGTGGGAGTCTCAATTATGTGTGGATTAATTAACAGAGTGTCAGGATTGCCAGCTTGGCAAGACGAACCACTGCGAGCTTGTGAGCTAGGGTATATTGCTGTGTAACGGGTGGAGAGA
>CDMY01000518.1:28943-60370 GCA_001179505.1 Vitrella brassicaformis | reverse complement strand
GGGAGGGTTTGCGGGACTGGGGTGTGCTGATGGGGCGGGGATTGATCCCTCCTCCCCTTGAGCCTGTTTGAGTCTGCGTGCTGATGGGACTGTATTTGTATGAGTATCACGGACACACAGACGAGTGTTACGGTTAATGACAGTTTCCCCCCTCTTTGTTTGGGATTGGTTTGTGTCTGTCTGCAGATCATTGCCTACAATTTATATTTCGGCGACCCTTCTCAACGTGTCGACGGCCCAGCAGTCCTCTTGCTACTCTCGTGTGCGGTGTAGAAGGACCGGACCGTATGTGTGATGGATGATAAACGTCGCGTTGATTGTGTGCATCTTTTTGTCCATCCAAATTGACACGCACCAGTCGTCTCATGAATGACCGATCAATCGTCAGACTGGCTCGGCACAGCTGTGGTCCTCCCTTCAATGCAATACAATGCAATGGGGAAACGATTGGCGGTGGAAGGGATCGCTCTGCATGCGAGCTTAGCCGGCGAGGAAGATTTCGAATCCCGGCAGCCCCAAGACGCCTGTTGCTTGTAAAGGTCTGCATCAATGCGGCGAGCGGCGCTCGTCGCTCCAAAACAATGCACACTCATCCGGCGGAGATCCAGTGGCATTTGCGGCCTTTCATCCTATCGTGCCTTGAGCTCTGCGGCCTCTCCCCGTCCTGACTATGACCTGGTGGTGATAGGCGGCGGCTCGGGAGGGATGGCAGCGGCGAAGGAGGCCGCCAACCATGGGGCGAGAGTGGCGCTGTTTGACTATGTCAAGGTGAGTAAGGAGTAAGTCAGTCAGCACATACATATGGGGAGATATAGCGGCTGATTGTCACTCACTGCCTGTCTGCCTGTCTGTCTGTCTGTCTGGTATGTTGGCATGGCATGTGTTGTGGTCACAGCCGTCGCCACAGGGGACAACGTGGGGGTTGGGCGGTACGTGCGTCAATGTGGGATGCATTCCCAAGAAGCTCATGCACTACGCAGGGCTCATTGGAGCGTCATTCTATGTCCGTCAGTGGGCATATAGCGATGATATCACTGCTGCTGCTCCTGCTGCTGCAGCTGTGTCAATCGTGATGTGATGGATTGGTGTGTGTTCAGGACGGGCGTCACCTGGGTTGGCAGCTGCCTGAGGTGCACGGCAGGGGACACAGCGGCATTGTGCATGAGTGGGGACATCTGGTGGAGACCGTCCAGAACAAGGTGCGCCAGCTGAGCTTCTCGTACAAGGCCGCACTCAGATCTAACAAAGTCAAGGTACGTACGTGGTGTCAGCCACGCACACACATCACCTCAGACCATGGCTATCTCTCCGTCGACTCGACCCGTCTGGGGTGTTTGGCTTCTCATTCCCCGCAGTATGTGAATGCGCTTGCCCGTTTCGAGTCGCCTCGTGTGATAGAGTACGGGAATGCCTCAAGCGGTGAGAGGCAGAAGCTCACCACTGACAAGGTTATCATTGCTGTCGGGGGCAGACCCACCATACCAGAGGTGCATCATACACCACACACACACGTGTGCAGACAGCATGGGTCATTGATTGCCCTGCCACCTGTTCGTTCAGGACATCCCTGGTGCAGTGGAGCACGGCATCACTTCAGACGACATCTTCAGCCTGAAGCGGCCGCCGGGCCGCACACTCGTGGTGGGAGGGTCGTACATCGCTCTCGAAACAGCGGGATTCCTCAACGAACTCAACGTAGGGAAAACAGTCAAGCAGACAGACAGACAGACAGAGAGGCAGGCAGGCAGGCAGACGAGAATACGAGAGCAAGGGCCTGTGTGTATATGGTTACAGTTTGATGTGAGTGTGGCGGTACGGTCGATCGTCCTCCGCGGTTTCGACCGGCAGTGCTCAGAGAAGGTGGCGCAGCTCATGGCTGAGCTGGGGGTGCGCTTCATCTACTCCGTCACGCCCATCAGCATCACCAGAAAGTAACCGAGCAACGCAACGCACACAGCAGCCCTGTGCTGTCGTCATTGTGCTCCCAGGTTGCCCGACGAGGGCGGGCTGCCGTGTCTGGAAGTGAAGCTGAGAACCCCCGAGTCGGGCAATGTGGTGACTGAGGTGAGTGAGAGGGTTGAGGGAGGGAGGGAGGTAGAGGGGGGTGTGGGCCAGGATGAGAGTAGCTAAAACAGTTGTTGGAATTACCGTCTGAGCGGCATTTCTCTGCTGCTGACATATGCTCCTACTGAGCCTGACATGTCGCTTGTATGATGCACCCACCATGTTTGTTCGTTGTCCACGGGTTGACGCGACAACAAGTTCTACTCCCTCCCCTGTCTGTCTGTCAGGTGTACAATACCGTCGTCTTTGCCACAGGGAGGACGCCCGAAACAGCCCACCTTGGTATGCCCCCCTCCACCCACGCCCAATCCACTCCTCCAGCTTTGGGTGATCAATCTTTACGATATTATCAGGTCTGGATGCCGTTGGTGTCAGCTATGACCCCCAGACGAGCAAGATAGACGTCAACGATGTGGAGCAGACGAGCGCGGGGAACATCTATGCGGTGGGCGACTGCATCCCCCAGCTGGAGCTCACGCCCGTGGCCGTCAAGGCGGGAGAGCTGCTGGCAAGGTGAGAGAGGGAGGATAGAAGGCGTCACTCGTTCATTCGCGTCTATGCGTGGTGTGTGTCAGGCGGCTGTATGGTGGGTCGACGGAGAAGATGGACTATGAGATGGTGCCCACAACCGTCTTCACGTGAGAGCATGACGCAGGATGATGGACCAGACAGACAGCACACCCACCCGCCTTGATATGATGATGTCCTGTCTGTCTCTTCAGGCCTTTTGAGTACGGGTGTGTGGGCCTCTCAGAGGAGCAAGCCGAGGAAAGATACGGCAAGGACGCAATCGAAACGCTCCTGCTAGAGGTACAGACCGCCCACACACACACACATCCGCCAGCCAGCCCTGTATTGCTCACTCATCATGCTGCCCCCTTGCTCTCTCAGTTTGAGAACCTTGAGCTGTCAGCAGTGCACCGCCCAAAAGTCGCCACGGCCCGCTCAGACGAGTTCGACGTCAACCTATCGGCCACCAACCTCTCGAAGCTCGTCTGCCTCAGAAACGACAACAACAGAGTGGTGGGCTTCCACTACGTCGGACTCAATGCGGGCGAGGTGACGCAGGGGTTTGCTCTGGCGCTGCGGCTGGGGGCGACCAAGAGCGACTTTGACAAGATGATTGGCATCCATCCCACCGATGCCGAGTCGTATTGCGGCCTCACAGTGACACGCAGATCGGGGGAGAGCTTTGTGGCGGCTGGGGGCTGTGGCGGGGGGAAATGTGGGTGACGAGAGGGTGGATTGCATCAAGAGCAGAGCAGCCACTGAACTGATGTGTGCTGCCCGAGGGAGGGGGAAGGGGGCTGAAGGTATATTCTAGCTGCGTTCATGTTTGTGTGTGTGTGTGTGCCGTAGATGGGCGCATGTATAGGTTGTCTTGCTGTTTGTGAAATTCATATGAATGAGGACCGAGACTGAGTAGGACTTTTTGGGAGTAGCGTACCGTTCACCAATTCTCTGCACGTTCGTTCTCCGCACACTCACTATGCGTTGCATTCCACCCATCCATCCATCCATCCATGAAGCATATATGCGGCAATCTATATGGCCATGCGCATCGCGTCCAGCCATGCAATACACACAAACATACATACATACCAACAGACAAGACAGCCAATCCATCCAGCCAGCCATCACAAATACACACGCATCCGAACGCCGCACTCGCATGTATGCAAGCCAATCCTCATCAGTTATATGTACAGTCAGGGTCACAGGCAGGCAGGCAGGCAGGCAGGCAGACAGCGATGAATAAACAATTAGAGAATAGGTAGGTGGTGGTCAGTGAGTGACACGTTTAGGCAGCGATCGTTGGCAAAATAGGGGTTGGGGAAATATCATGAGGCATGAGTCGCATGACACAGCTTGACCATTCGTGGCCGCCAAAGGGACGGACAGACCAGCCTCCCCTAGCTGCTCTTCAAGTAGCGGCAGGGTATATCGCCTGCATCCAGCGAAGTCACACAACAGAATGGGACGCATTCACACCCATCCACACATGACGGCCACACTCGCCCCCTCACCCGCAGTATGGCCGACACGCCCATCTTGAATGCGCCATTGGGAACACGCGAGTAGGTGTCTGAGAACACAATGCCATGCAGACATGCAGGGGAAAAGGTGCTTGTCCACCGCTTGCCCATCCCACCCCTTGCTCTGCTGCGGGTGTTCCTGGCCTCGGTGTTGGGCTCGACAGCCGAGCACACCCACTCCGTGAAGGCCTTCTCGACACGGTTGCTCCGGCTCAACGTCTTCTTCAACTCCTCTACCTGACCAACACACGACCAAAAACGGATTGCCGCCACTGGGGTCATGTTCGTGTGTTGGTATGTGCGCCATCCACCCCTCACACGACTAACCTGCTGGTCCGACGGCTCTGCTTGAGGGTTGAGTTCGCCAAACCACTGCATCATGTTCTGCAGCACCGTCTTGGCGACCTTGACCTGCACAATGCACAAAAAACAGCAGAACTGGAGGTCAGCCACCGCCCCGCCCATCCATTCATATTGGCAATCCTTGACCTGACCTTGGTGATGAGCGCAGCCGGAGGCTGACCTAAGTTGATGGCCGGCGGTGCCGCATCCCCATCACCGTCGTCGTCAGCCAAGTCGTCAGCCAAATCTATCACCTCACGGGCTCCCGCAGCCCCCACCCCCGCCGCCTCCCCCTGCCCCACCCCAGCAGCGCCGGCCGGCGCTGCCGCCGCGCCACCTCCATTGAGCTTCACCCGTTTCTCGGCCGCCGACTCGCCGCCCTCCTGCGCACCCCTCTTCTGGTTCTTGTTCATCTGCTCCCGGGCCCATGCCTCGATGACGCCGAGGGCGGTGCGGTCCGGAATGAGCTTCTTCTTGCTCAACTTCTGCCGACTGGTCGGACTCGAGTTGTTCTGTGGCAGGCAAAGGCAAAAGAGATGGATGGGTGTGTTCGCTGGATGGGTCGGTCGGTGGTGCTGCTGCTTGGCCTCTTACGTGGTTCAGGTGGTCGCGTATGGCTTTGTACTCGTATGTGGTCTGGGAGGTGGTGCTCTGCACAGGCTGGCGGGGAATGGCCATCGTGATGGGGCAGGTGGGGATGAATCCTGCAGACAGATAGAGGGACGTCACGACACATAAGACGCTGCGCCGCTGGTTGTAGCCGCGTTACCTGGGATATCCGCCTCACGCAGGGAATTGATGAAGCTCCATACAGCATCGGGCAGCTGCGGAAACTCCGACATATCAGCGACACCTCGACGGGATGCCGGAGCGCGTCGCGCACTCGAAAACACTACTGCAACATTCAAGGGCGAGGGAAACGGAGACGCTAGGCCATATCCAGCAGGCCTCTCTCCCTACTCTGCCTTTCTGCCTTTTGCGAGCTAACAAGTCGACGTGAATTTACATGGCAACTCAAAGTGTCGGCGCCAAGCATTTCCCTTTTGCAGTCCGGCACAAGCATAGAGGGCTATCAAGTGCTGAAGCCCATAGGAAAAGGCAAGTTCTCAGTAGTCTACATGGCCAGATCTCCATCTGATGACGAGCGAGTAGTTGCACTGAAGAAGGTCAACGCCTTCGACGAGATGGACCAGAAGAGCAAGGAGAAATGCCTCAAGGAGGTGGGCAAAGGAGAAGAAATACAATCCATGAATGCATATCTCCTCTCTCTCCTTTCCATCTCGGCAGGTTCGTCTGTTGCAGTCCCTGGACCACCCCCACATCGTGGCCTATCTGGACTCTTTCATCTCGGCGGGCGAGCTCTACATCATCGTCGAGTGGGCAGAGCGCGGCGACCTCAAGCGCCTCATCAAGAGGACCGCCCAGGACGAGTCGGCCTTCAGTGAGAGCGAGTGCGTCGAATACGGGCGGCAACTGGCATCCGCCATCGCGCACATGCACGACAAAAGAATCCTGCACAGAGACCTCAAACCTGTAAGTAGAGAAGGAAAGAGTGGGAGAGATGGCGTGTGGTGCATTCTGGTGTGCAGGCCAACATATTCCTGGCTCAGGACGGCCGTCTGAAGGTTGGTGATCTGGGGCTTGGGCGGATCATGAGTAGCCAGACGTTCGAGGCGCACTCCAAAGTCGGCACCCCACTATACAGTGAGCATGTCGGCAAGACCAGGAAAGAATGCCTGCCACTTTCTGCCTCATGCGCTGGGTTGCTGCAGTGTCGCCGGAGGTGTTGGGTGGTGGTGGGTATGACTTCAAGTCCGACGTGTGGGCCCTTGGGTGCATTCTGTACGAGCTGGCCACGCTCAAGTCACCCTTCAGAGGCGAAAAGCAGATGTCACTCTGTAAGCAAACACGCAGTGCCACTTGTGGCCAGAAGACTCGGTCTCCATTACTGTGTCTGAATGCATCTGCTGCTGCAGACGAGCTATACATGAAGATCAGCAAGGGCGACTACCCACCGCTTCCGTACAGCCTCTCTGAGGAGCTCCGCAGCCTGATAGTGTCGATGCTGTCGACTGCCCCTGCTCATAGGCCGTCCATCAGAGAAGTCCTTTCGCGCCTTGAGGCGCTCTGCAAGCCCCCCGCCGCCTGTGTCATCCCTCGTACTCCCCCGCCCCAACCTGAGGCTGAGCGGCCTGATGAGGGCGAGCGTGAGGAGGTCCTGGAACGCCCCACAACATCACGAGCTCACCGCGCTCCACCATTGCTCGTCATGGATGACATTGTCGACAAGCTCATGATGCTTGACTACCAGCGGCTGTTTGCCGCTCCCAGGGGGTATCCTCCCCTCCATCGAGCATTCTTTGCCCAGGCGCCGCCTCCCGGCCAGCGTGTGGACGCCTTCCAGTACCACTATGACCTGCTCATGTGGCTGTTCAGCCTGCAGAGCGACCCCACGGCATCTGACCGCCCACCCACCCGCACAGGAGGGCAGAGGCCGTCCTCTCTCTCCCCTCCGGTGTCGAGAGAAGAGGCATTGGGTCGGCTGCGGGACGAGCTGAGTCGCCGGGGAATCTCTATGGCCTCTGTTGGCAGCCTGTCTCAGTTGTCATCGGGCTATGGGGAGCAGGCGTGTCTCGTGCTAAACGAGGTGATCAACCAGGAGCTGCTGAGGAGGGACTTCCACTTCTCGCCTCCATCATTGAGGGCCCACGAGGCCATCACCTTCCCCGAAGGGCCTGGCGAGGCGACAGATGAGGAGGGGGTCGAACATGATGACATGCTCATTGTCGCCTGTCCTCTCTCGAGGTCGGAAGACACCGATGCCGCCGACCAGCACGACGCGGCCGTCATCGACGAGTCGCTGCTCCCACTCTCGATCCGCCGGCCGCCCCCCTCTCACTGTGGCGCTGACGTCGCTGAAGACCACCACGACATGATCGAGACATCCATCGAGCCATCAGCGTGGCGCCAGGAGTGCGACCGTGTGGGTGACCGGCTGAATGTCGTGCTGCCGGCTGGGGCCAGAGATGGGGCCTTTGGTGTCGGCGGCAGTGTAGAAGTATTCATGAGGTATGCTGCTGCGGCGATTGATGCGAGTGGCGAGGCGGTGAGGGAGCGGCTGGAGGGCGTGAGTGGTTCGCTGGGGGAGGAGCTGGAGACCATCCGCTTGACGGAGGGACAGATGAATGATGACGGGGCTCTCAGGCAACTGGCCGAGGAGGCCACAACCCTCAGGTGCGCCAACACAAAGGCAGACGAAATGCAGGGATGGATGGACAGACGCCATCTTTCGCTTCCTTCTCTTCAGGGCTTCCCTGGCCACTGCTGAGAGCGATCTTGAGGCGGCCAGAGAGCGTGTGACGCATCTCACAGAGACTCTGGAGGCCCTCTCGTGTCGCCATGACGACCTGCAGGACGCTCAGGAGCAGCAGGCGGAGAGCCACTCGTCTGACGAAGCGATACCGAGGATGCGGGACATGACGAATCGGCTGAGGGATGACATCCGGGCGTTGGACATACGGATTGGTGTGGCGTCGGCTGACTTGCTCAGACATGCGGTGGAGAGGAGGAGAGGGGTAGCATCTGAGACGCGTGCTGACGAGGGAGGGGAGGAGGGCGACCTGGGTTGTCTGGATGAGAGACATGTACGAGACTTCATGTGAGACAGACCCTTCGACTGCCTTTATTTGTGGTGTTTGTCCATCATGCATCCATTTGTCAGTGCATTCTACTGCTTGTGAAGTCTCATGCAAAAGATCTCTCAAGACATGACAGAAATCTCTCAGCCTCACTCGACCGTTCTGTCAGCTCCCCCTAAGCTAGCCCAGCCCAGCTGTGGTGGCCAGCTGGCCACATGCTGCCATATCCTCATCGCCTCTGGCCCGCCTCACCGAACACATTACCCCTCCCTCTCGCACACACTCCAGATACGCAGCCACCTGCATCCATCCATCAACCCATCACGCATACGAACAACTCCACTCAACAGACACATCCCATCTCTGTGTCTATCTCATCCATGCGTACCTACCTTTGCCTCAGGGCTTCTCCGGTAGCCGGGGACACCGATGTCATTGTACGGCAGCAGGTTCACCTTGGGCTCGCCAGGCAGCCCCCTCACCAGCTCGACAAGCGCCTCAGCGTCTTCTCTGCTGTCATTCAGCCCGTCCAGCAGGGTGCACTCGACCATGATGTTCAGATAGCGCTTGGGAAACCGCCCCGGGCCCTGATGTTTGTTGCTGCGTGCGATCAGCATGTCGGCAAAGGCGTCACGGAGGTCAGTCATGGGGTGGACAGTGGTGGGGACGAGCAGCCGTCGGACATTATCGCGTGCAGCGTGCACCGACCTAGTACGCAGCCAGGGACAAGGGAGGATATCTCTGGGTGTGTGTGCGTCTGTTCCATCCGTGGCGTGTGTGTTGTGCTCTAGTACCATGCTATGTGCACGGGGATGTCCTCAAGCAAACGAATCGAGGCAGGAGATGGGCCGACCGTCGACACCTACGCAGACGAGCACCCAAAGAGAAGGAAGAAAGATGTAGATCACGCCGGGTATGGCGACTCTTGCTCACCGTAATGTGTGATCGCCCCAGCCCAAAAGCGAATGGGTCTGTCATCGTCTGTATTGCCCTCCTCACAGCGCGCGGATTGTTGAGGGGCTCACCCATCCCCATGAACACCGCGTTTCGGATCGGCGGTGTGCGGCCATCGCTCTCACGCACCCATCGGTGTGCAAAGAACACCTGCGTGAAGCCAAGAGGAGGGAACTCGCAATGGGTGGGTATGCCTGTCCTCTCTCGACTGGCTGGCCACCCACTCACCTGTGCAAGGATCTCGTCCGCCCCAAGATTCCTCATGAGGCCCATCTGCCCGGTCTTGCAGAACCTGCATGCCCTCGCGCAGCCAATCTGGCTGGACACACACAGCGTGCTGTGCCCCTTCTCGCTCGGGATAATGACGGTCTCCACGCCATGGCCATCCCTCAGCCGCACCAACAGCTTCACCGTGCCACACGCACTCACGGTCTCGTTGATCACCTCATAGGGCAGCAGCTGGGTGGCCTCCAGCAGCCTTGTCAGAGCCCGGTGGGAAAGTGGCTTCTCTGTGCTGTCATCGATGTCGATGGGTAGCTGGCCTTTGCGCAGAGCCTCCCATATCCTCCTGGCTCGTCCGGTGCCACCTACACTGCTGGCAAGCTCCTCGACGCTCAGAGATAGCAGCGGAGGACGGCCGTCTGGCAAGATCTCCTCAACGACAACAGTGCTCTCGAGGGGAGGGAGGGCAGGGGTTGCTGATGCAGTTGCAGCACCAGCTGCGGCAGAAGCAGAGTGCTTGCCGATAGATCTTCGGGAGGTCCGTCTTCTCGTCCATGGCTTCCGGTGCGCCGTGACGATGAAAGCAGCAGACGAAGGACCGGGAGCTGACGCATCCACAGAAAGGAAAGCTGGAGCAACACACGCTGTGGCCAATGCCTTCATTTTTGGAGGGACCAAATTGATGCCAGGTTCAGGCCGCCTAGGGTGCTCCATGAAACCGCTGCTCCCATTGCGTGAAAGTGCTCGTCCCCTACAAGTAAGGCGCCCAGCGAGCTGAGCGCGATGCACGACCCCCACAGGTGACAGCGCTGTTGAAGGAGAATGGGGAGGTGTGTCCACATACATGAAGACTCCTTTGGGCCGAGGAAGCTGTCACGATCCCATGTCGAGGCCCTGATAGAGAGACTGCCCGCCCATCAAGTCCTCGCTGTGTTCGACTCAGAGGTCTGCCCGTTTTAGTAGGCCTCAGTGTCCTTCCTTTTATGTATCTGTGTACAGTGCATGTGTATACGTATCGGTTTACTGTTAGCGGTCCTGCTTGTCGTTCTGTCGTGTTACAATGCTCATGCTCTGTCTGCATTCGTGCCTGTGCCGTATGTGTCTGTCTATTGATCGCCAGAACTGTTCTCACCTTTTTGCGTGTGATTTGATACGATGTGCATGTCCAGATGCTTCGGTGTCTTGGCCTGTTGACAATCGATGGTATCACAGGCAATAACTGGGTGATCATCCTCTCACCTCACGCTGCTCTGGCTACTCAGGAGGCTGACTGTCCTCTCACCTCCAACGTCTCTGGCTATTGATCTGGCACACATCCATGAGAAGAATGACGAGGTAAGTCTGCTTTCTATCGCCATGCTGTGTGTTTCTCACCCGAGCAACCACCCGAGCTCTGTTCGCCGTTGTGCGTGAGGGGCCTTCACACTGGGGGGTGGGGGGGCTGCATGCGCTTTCCTGGCGTCTTTTCCATGTGCGTTTGGCTGATTTTTTGCTCGGTCGATTGGCAACCCCGGAAGAACCGATCCGACGAACGAACGGGCGGAAAAAAAGTAGCCTAGAGCACTCCCCCCAGCTGGGTGCTTTTGGGGGGGTCGTGAACAGGCCGTGGCTGCTGAAGGCCGCTGCAGGCTGCAGGCTGCAGGCATTCCCTCGTTCAGGTGAGTGATTCCTTTGGAAGTTGAAGATTTTTGGATGGATGGATGAAGGGTCGTGGCTGTATGCTGTGCATTGCCAGTTGCCGGATCTGCTGCCTATTGGCTGGCATCATGCGCCTCTTCGTCTTGTGTGCTGATCTGTCCGGCCCTCGCGCCATCGAGATTCACATAGACGACGACGCCACGGTGAAGCACGCTCTTGTTTCCCTTTCGCCATTCCTTGGTTCTTTCGCTCTTTCGTTCGTGCGTGCGTGTGTGCGTGTTGTGTGCAGGTCAGTCACGTGCTGCGCAAGTACTTCTGCAGCGGGGGAACGGCATCTGTTCCACTGTACTTGAAGCATCACGGCCGAAGGGTACGTCGCATGTGTATGTCAGAGCAATGAGAAGCTGACCGTCTGTCTCCTTTGGGTGAGTGCCATCGGTCAGCTGGATCACACCAAGACACTCCAGCACTACCAGATCAAGAACGGCTCTACGCTGCTTGCCTTCGTCGACGTGGCCATGCTCAGGGTGCTCTTCCCAGCAGTGTCGGTGACCGCATCACGATGGAACCTGCCGAGGTGGGGAGAGGAGGACAGACCGACTGATAGCTAGGCGGCATGTGTGTGTCGCGTCCTGCAGGAGCTGGCGTCAAGTCGTAGTGTTGACAACGGGGAGCGGCTGGCGAAAGCATACGACGACGGACTCAAGATGGTGTGTGTTATGCGTGCGCATGGCGAGAGATCGAAGCAGATAGATCTATGTGACTGACCATCCATCCATCTCCGCTTGCTGTGTGTGGGTCTTGGTTCCGTGTTTGCAGATCATGCAGATAACGTCATTCGAGTACACGGACAACAGATGCGAGCCCCTCATCGGCCTGTTCGACATCGCATCCCGGAACACGGCAAACCATGGTTCGTCCGCACTTGCAGTCACACCAATACGTCCATCCATGTATTGTCCTTTCCCTGTCTGCTAGCGTGTCAGTTTTCGTTTTCGCAGCTCAAGGAGCGCCTGAGCGGCCTGCAGTTGAGCACCGTAGACATCATCGACTGGATGGACGTGCACAGCGTGACATCTGTGCGGAAGGCACAGCAAAGCCTCATCGAGTCGACCAGTTTGTGCGAGCTCCGCTACCTCAAGGCCGCCGCTGCACTCGAATCGGTAAGTAGCGCCAACCGAGGGAGAGGAGGCGAGGGAGGGAGGAAAGACTGCATGGGTCATCGCGGATCTGTTCCGTTCAGGCCAGCCGCGGCGTCGAGGAGAGCCAGCAGCGCATCGTCCTGCTAGAGGAGAACGTCGAGGAGAGCCAGCAGCGCATCGTCCTGCTGGAGGAGAACGTCCGGTACACACCTCTCCACACACAAAGACATCGGCGGGCGGGCAGTCAGTCAGTCAGTCAGTCAGTCATAGATGCCGATGGATGTATCTATCTATCAGGAACATGGGGGCCGCCATCCAGACCAAGGACGACTCGCTGCGCAACCTGCGGGCTGTGGTGCAGGGCCTGGGGTTATCCCTGCAAGAGCTCATCACCGAGACTCAGGAGCGCGCCCAGGCCATGCAAGCCAACGAGAACCGCATCCAATCACTGGAGGCAGAGAACCAGCGGCTGGGCAGCCAGAATGCCAGGCTCGAGCGGCATCGGCTGACCGGCGACCGCCTCAACCAGGGCAGCGCGGCCGAGCTGGGAACTCTGGTGGCCAAGATCACGAGTGAGATAGAGCGGCTGGGCAAGCTGGGGCAGGAAGCTGAGGCGGCGCGGGTGGAGCGTGCGGAGGAGGAGAAGAAGATGGAGGAGGCATGCATGGCCTGCGGCGACAAGAAGCGATCCGTCAAGCTCCCATGCGGTGGGTGAGACGAAGGGGAGGGATCACACACAGCGACCAGTCTATCTGTGTTTGGATGAATGTGTGGATGTGTGGATGTGTTTGTCAGGGCACATCTGTTACTGTCAGGACTGCTATGAGCATGCGCTGGCCGTCGGGCGGGGCGAGGCCGATGACGTGACGGCCGAACCGCCTCGTGTGATACCAAAGTGCCCCACGTGCAACAAACCATTCTCTGACTCTGCCTGACTTGCCGAGCGACCGAGACTCTGACACAGATGTGCAGATGATAGCTATGGTGGGGTCTACGGTCGGTTTTCTCTCTCTTTGTGGGGGTTGTTCATTCAAATGACTTGTGTATAGTCGATTCAACCGATGTGCATTGCATGCGGGACGCTGCATCAAAACAACCGGTGGATATGACTCGTGTGCGGGAGGAGTCATTCGCTTGTGGATTCTGAGATACATTGATATGATGCTAAGTTAAACATTCAACACGATATGCAAACATCTGTCCGTCCATGGCCGGCCATGGGTCATCATGCCATGCACTATACGATAGCATGCATCACGCACACCCGGCACGAGTGTCGGCCAACCAGCACCAGCACCAGGGACTCAAGGAGAGGACAGGCATCTGTGTGCTGTGCCGCCTGGCTGTGTGCAAGGCGTGTGTCGGTACAACCAATGGTGGGATGGCGAGCAGAAAGGCACACTGCCGCACACGCAGCCAGACAGACAGACCACAGATGCCTCCCCCTCTCTTCTGTCCTCCTCCTGTCTGTGTTGTGTATGTGATGTCGGGTGCGTTGGGTGAGACTCTGTGTGCTGGTGGGGGGGTTGCTCTGTCTCTTGTACCTCTCTCTTTTTTGTGACGAGGTGTGTCTGCATATGTGTGTGGACATGTTGCTGCTGGCTGGTCTGGCTGGCTCAACTACGTGGGGGGCTGTACAATCAATCACACACGCATACACGCACACATGGATGGATGGATGGATGCAATCAAGACATGAAGCATCAACCACACACGCACAGAGAGATATGACATGCATTAGGCATTTCTGCTCCCTCCCTCCCTCCCTGCACCGTCCTACGTCCCTGAATTTGTGTGATGACGGTAAAACCTCCTCTCCCCTCCCTCTATCAATCTGTCTGTGTGTCTCTCTCTCCCCTTCTCCCCACCTCTCCCTCAGATCCCACACACTGGCCCTCCTCACTCACTCACTCAGTCTCACTGGTGTCGGATGCGGTCTTGCTGCCGAAGGCAGCCAGGTGCTTCTGCACTCCCTCCGGAATGGCAATCTGCACACGCAGACGTAATGCAAAGGCCCATGTGGTGAGAGGTATGGGACTGGAGAGGAGAGAAGAGAGTGGTTGACCTACCTTGAGGTGCTGGAGTGCTGCCGTGATGGCGTAGCCCTTGGCCTCCTCCTTGGGGCCCACTGTGCTCGCCACACACACCTTCAGAGGAAAACTCGACACCTGCACACACACACACACACACGGGAATACACCCATGTCTGTGCTGGCGGTCCATCCATTCCTCCGCCCACGCACCTTGGTACTAATACTGCGATTGAACGGTTTGGGGAATGTGATGTAGAGGTCGCACGTGAAGAGCGGCTGGCGGCCGTGCTGCTGCAGGGAGGGCGGGATGGGGGCCACGGCGGCCGTGCGGGTGAGGGGTTTGACCGTCAGCTTCAAACTAGCCTCGTACGAGCGCTCTGGGGACACATACACATACCCTCTCATGTCATGGATGTGTGTGTGTGGGTCTCTGTGTGGTGGTGAGGTGTGAGGTGCTTATTACATACGTGCGAGTACGGCGGCCAGGTAGTGCTCGAGTGATGCGGAGACCTCGGACCAGGGGCATGAGCGGTTGGTGCGGGTGGTCTTGAACGCCTTCTTCAACGCATACAACACCTGCACGATGCACACACACATGGAACCATCATTGTGCGCCTGGGAAGGATGCAACCCCCTCTCTCCCTCCCTCCCTCCCTCTCCCTGTGTGTGTCGGTGTGTGTGTGCGGACCTGGAAGTGCTGCTCCCACTTGTCATACCTACAGGCATCGCATCCAAAGGAGGACAAGACACACACCAACCACACATGTGCTGTGCATGGTACACAAGTGTGTCATTGACCTCTCTATGTCCGTCCGTGTCCCCCCCTCACTTGGAGATGCAACCGCCCTTGAGGTTGAGTTCCATCACCTTCTTGTCCTCGGCAGACATGGAACTCCACTGCAGCAGTGCCCCCTCCTTACTGCCCCCAGCACCCCCAGCCCCCGCACCACTCAGCACACCCGACGCACCACTGGCAGTCGCAGTCGACCCACCACTCGGCCGCTTGGACTTTCCACTGACGGACGAGCCCGCACTGAGCCTCTTGCCCCCCTTCTTACCCTCCCCCGTGTGTGTGCCCCCCTTGGCCGTCTTGGTCGTGTCGACCGGCTTCTTCTTCTTCTCGGCCGTCTTCTTGTTGCCCTTCGGCTGCTGCTGCTGCTGCTGCTCCTGGGGCGTGGTCTCGGGCGTCTTGTTCTCCTGCTGTGGGGAGGTCTGCGTCACGGCCGACACGGTGGCCGGGGGCTGGGACTTCTTCTGCCGCCACACCGACGTCGACACGGGACCCTTAGTCACCACCCCCGCCCGCTCCTTATCCTTATCACCGCCCCCCGTGGTGCTGGCCAGGTCGGTGGCCTGATGAGCCGCCTGCCCCGAGCCGCCAGCAGCACCGCCCCTCTTACCCTGCTTGCTGTGGGACCGCCGCTTCTTGACCCACTTACTCCCCCCGCCCCCGCCGCCCATCAGGTGCACTGTCGCGACCGGCGCCACACACGGGGAGATCATCTGACCCGGCAGCTTCTGCTTGCTGTTGGATGAAGAGTGGACGGGCCCAGCGGTCTCGCCGTTGCCGGTGTGTGTCTGCTGTGTGTTGGTCTTGTGTTTGGGGATGGAAGGTGCGGCGGGGTCCTTGGGGCTGCCGCTGCCGTTGGGTGTGTCGGTGCTCTTGGGGGTGATGTCGGTCTCCTGGAAGATGGGCAGCTGCGGCATCACGGCACGGAGCACCGACACCGACACGGGCAGCTTGGACGACGGGCCCACACTCACACTCGAACCGGCACCAGCAGAACCACCAACACACACCTGACAAACAGCACACAACACAGCACAGCACAACAGATGGATAACGCAACCTGAAAGGATCCGGTCCGTGTGCTGTGTGTGCTGTGTGCTGTGTTTTGTGTGTTGTGTGTGGCGTACTGTACCTGGCCGGCAGACAGGCCCTGCACCATGGGCATCTTGCACACCGGGGCGGCCCCAGCGACTCCAACACCAACATACTTAGACATGCCCACTCCCACTCCCATCCCCTTGCCCCTGCCCCCACTCACACGGATGGGCCCCCGCGACCCACCGCGCACCACACGCGACCCGTTCGTCTGCACCGACACGCCGACGCCACCGCCAACGCTGTTCTTGCCACCGAAGGGCGGTGGAGGTGGGGGAATGGCAGCACGCTTGGTCTTGGGCGGCGGCAGGATGGCGATGGGACGGTTGTTGTTGGTGGTGGCGGTGGTGCCGACACTGAGCGAGTACTTGAGCTGTGTCTTGCGGAATGGGTTGAGGGGGGCCGGGGCGATGGGAGGGACCATGAGGAGGCTGTTACGAGCAGCCTGCTGGCGGAACAGGGAGAACGGCTTGATCTTCTTGACCGTTTTGAGGTCTGTCAGCTGAATCGTGGCCTGAAGCGGACACCATCCATCCATCCGTCCATGGCACAGAAACGCATTCCACACACAGATCCATCCATGTGTCTCTTCTCCCATCCACCCATCCAGCCCACCTTGCAACACCCCGTGCACGCCGTCCGCCCTCCACCCGCTTTGAGCGCCTTCGTGATGGATTCCACGGAGTAGGTGGCGCCGCAGCACTTGGTGCGGCACAGAGTTCCCTCACGCCCGCTGCCCGCTGCAGGGTGCACTGGCATGTGGATGGACGTCGACGGACGGACGGCAGATGCGACGAGAGGGAAGGAACGCGGCACGAACGGCCTTACTCAGCCTTATGGGATGAGAACCGCAGCCAATTGGGCGGCTGCAAACCCGAGGAAGGACGAGAGAATCAGGGAAAACGCTCGATCGATCTGGTTTTGGCCAGGAAGAAGGTGTTCGCTTTCTGCAGCTGAACTGAGCGGAGATCCGGGTCACACAGATGGATTTACCCTCAGATCTGGCCTTCCCGAGGAACGCACAGAGCACTCCGCGCCCTCCTTTCCCGGAAGCGCGAGGTCCTGGGGGCGGCCCCCCCCTAAGAGACGAAAGACTGAAACGACTTCTGCAACGGTATTCATCAGGCCGCTTGGCCAGTTGCCTGTGCTGGCTTGCTGGTTGCTGACCTCTGTGAGGCGTTTCTGGCATCATCCATCATGTCACACCAGACGTTCAACACCAAGTGGGCGAATGCCATCCAGGACCTTACCACGCAGCTGCAGCTGGAGTGAGCATCGGCTTCTTAAAGGAGAGACGATATGCACATGAATTCGGCTTCTCATGTGTGGTTGTGTTGCAGGTACCTGCCCGTGGAGGGCGAGGAGCTTCCTCTCGATGGCTCCAAGCCGCCCCCTCCCAAGCCTATCGAGCTCACTTTTGATAACCAGGCCGTCGTGTATGTCAAGTACCTGCAGATATACAACAGTCTGGAGGCCGCGTACGACCAGCTGGTCCATCCGCAGAAGAGGGAGAGCGTCTTCAAGGTGCTCGAGAGCACTCTCGTTCGCCTGATTGAGATGAAGCACCAGCTGCTGTCGCCGCCATTCAACCCCAGGCCGACGTCTCGGTACCTCGCTCTCGACGAGGTGGTCACTGACCTCAAGCTGCCGTCCGGTGCGCTCGTCCCGCGAGTGCCTCGTTACTTTGTGGACCACCCGAGCGTGGCCGACCTGTTGGAGATCAAGATTGGCAGGCTCGAGCATTGGCTGAGGACCTTCAAGAATACGGTGGTGGAGGACGATTTGCTCGACCCACGAGACCCCTTCCAAGAGACCATGAGTGTCGAGGACGCCATTCGGCTGATACAGAAGAATGAGAGGGGCCGGTCGGGCATTGTGAAGGCCAAGATGGTGGCCGAGTGGCGGAAGGATGCCCTCAAAAAAGAGGCCAGGCAAAAGCAGAGCCAAGTGAGCCCCTCAGCCAGCCACCCGGCCAGCCAGCCACCTAGCAATACACGTGCATGAGAGTGTTTCGTGTGTTGTCAGGAGAAGAGCGAGACAGAGGACTTGCTGGAGCTGCAGATGCATGGCGTGACGCTTATCTCAGCCCACTGGAAGGGCCTGGTTGCCCGAAGGAGAATCGCTGAGAAGCGCCGCCAGGAGCTGCAGTTCCTCGGGATGACCGCCCCACCAAGGCCCCCAGTCGACTACCCATCACTCGCAGAGCAGAACAGACAGAAAAGGTCAGCTCACGCAGACTTCCATCACATGCCTGACTCACAAACACGGCTCTCGCTGTCCATCCATTCACATCAGGAAAAAGCAGCAGGAGGAGGCCCTGCGTGAGTTCGAGAAGGCCCTCGAGACATCCACAGCTGACATCCGGGAGAAAGAAGCAGTCGACATCATGGTACAAATCCACTGCACACTACCGACCAGACACCAACCACGTGTGTCTTGTCTGCAGGCTGATCTCAAGGACGAGCGCAGGAAGTGGTACCTTGAGTACCGCCGGCAGGCTGGCACTTTCCCCAAGGAGTATGAGCTCTTCTACACCAAGGACGAGCCGCCGCCCGTGGAGGAGGAGGAGGACCCCAAGAAGAAAAAAGACGAGAAGAAGAAAGAGCCCAAGAAGGACAATAAGAAAAAGAAAAAGGGAGAAGAGGACATCGAGCCCGTCGAACAACAGGTGATGAACGAACGAACATGGAGCAAGGATGGGGCAGGGCAGCTCACACATGTTTGTTGGCTTTTATGCGCAGGTCGGCCCGAGCGGTGCAGTGATCAAGATCAAGGAGAGTATCGACGTAGGCATTGCAAAGAGGGCATAGCAGTGGTGTACAGGACGTTGGCCATGTCTCGTGTCGTAGGAGTATATGTCGACATGGAAAGGACGCGATGAAAGCCGCAACTTCGACCAGAGACACGACCCAGCACTCACAAGGTGAGTTATCTACATCGTCATATGTGTGGCCCAGCTGAGTCTGCGGGCATGTGACCACTTGTATGTATGGATGTAGGGCGACTGTGCGGCCAACTGTAGAGGAGGAGATCCGGCAGCAGGTGGATGCCTTGATCAAGGAAGAGCTGGAGAACCTCATCAACATGTATGAGAAGGCCAAAGACAAGAAGAAAAAAGGTGAGAGGCGGGAGGGAAGACCACACATGCAGCGCCAGTACCGACCTACCGGCCATATCTGTGTGTCTCAGGTGGGAAGAAGAAAGGCAAGAAGGGTGGCAAGAAAAAAGGCGGCAAGGGAAAGAAAGAGAAGAAGTGGTGCATTGCCCAGGGCCTCATCGGCAACAAGGAGGACCTGTTCCCAGACCTCGTCAAGGACGGCATTCTTAAGAAGATCAAACCCGTCCACCTGAGCCAGTTCTACGGCGAGTTCGCCTTCCTTGGCGCGTCGCAGCGCTACTGTCCCCCCACAGCTCCCCCTCCCCCGCCCCCCGACCCCTCCCAGCCGTCCAAGGACATCTATGAGTACGTGGTGCCGCCATCCGCAGGGATGGTCAAGCAGCTCCTCGTCGAGAACGTCATCCTGCCTCTTGGCAGCGACTACATCAGGCAGAGAGCGCCCTTTGCCTGCAGGTGAGGGGAGGAAAGAATGCTCGCTGAGTGTGTGCTAGTGGGCCTTATTGTGTGCAGGTCCCTGTTGCTGTACGGGTCGAAGAACACGGGCAAGTCGTTTCTGGCGAGAGCCATTGCCACTGGTGAGCAGACCAGATGAATGGAAACAGCAGGCTCATACTGTTGGAATATGTGTCAGAGGTGGGTGCTTTGTTCTTCGACCTCTCCCCCCAAGTCATCGAGGGCCTCTACACGCAACCCAAGACAGGTGCGGCCCTCCTGGTCCACAAGACCTTCCTCGTGGCGCAGGAGTGCGCCCCCGCGGTCATCTACATGGACCAGGTGGACCAGATATTCGCCGCATCCAAGAAGAAGAAAAAGGGCGAAGAGGGCGGAGACAACGCGCCAAATCGGATCAAAAAAGAGTTGGTTAACCACCTCAAACAGGTCAGCAAGCACTGCAGCATCTATACTTTCGCCAAATGCCGGTGTCTGGGCAGATTAAGAAGGCCGGCCCCGACAACACCTCGCAAGATCGCATTCTCTTCATCGGCTGCACGACTCAGCCGTATGCCGACCACGTGGACACCAAGGAGCTGCTGAGTTTCTTCGAGGAGAAGGTGTGGCTGACCTTCCCTGACTACCCTTCACGAGTCTTCCTCTGGAAGGTAGGTGAATAAACCAGCGCACCAGATGCTGTGCCAGGCACTCTGTCTCTGTGTCTCGGCAACAGCAATTCATGAAGGATCGGGGGGTATCCATCGAGCCCCTCAACTTTCCCCTATCCAACCTCGCACACGTTTCCGAAGGCTATCCCGCTGGATCGGTGAGCGCCCAAGAAGGCCCATGGGGGGACAACGGCGCTCAGCCCTCCCTGTCTGTCTTTCCTATGTTTCGTATGTGTGTGTTCCGTTCAGATCAAGCAGGCAGTGGACCATGTGCTGACGGACAGGAGGATTCAGTCGGTAAGTAAGACATCTTCGCGTCGTGTACATACCATACACATCATTCCTTCGTGCGTGCTCTGCAGATAACCAGGCGCCCGCTGGAGCTGTCTGAGTTCGTGGGTCCGCTCAGCCGCACATCCTACTGCTGGCCGGAAGAGTGGAAACAACTCAGGGTCAGAAAGAGAGAAGGAGAGGTCATCCAACACAGACATGCATACCATGTGTGTCTCCTCAGGATTTTGACCACTCCGCGACTGGAGAGAAGGATGTGCAGGACAAGAAGAGAGCCGGAGATGCCGGGGGAGACGTACGCACACATACAGCAGGCTGACTGTCCCGTTCTCTTCGTGTCTCACATACGATCTGTTATCTGCTTGGCCTGTGCTTATCGTTGATTGGCCGGCAGGATAAGGGCAAGAAGGATGACAAGAAGAAAAAGAAGAAATGATAAGGCCCCGGGCCCGTCCCTGCCTGCTTCGACATGTGTATTTGTTGTAGTGCTCTGCCCGCTTGTATGTTGGCCGCAAGACAGCATGATGTTGTCGGCGATGCAGATCTCATGGTCCACTGCTTGTGCGTTGTGTGCGTTCCTTCTCGGCCGTGCAGGGGAAAATGGCCGGAAACTGAGTGGGGGCGCATGCATGGAAACCCTAGGGTTGCCGTCTCAGCTTCGAAACTCCCGACAGCAACAAAGCTCTCTCAGCTGCCATACCAATCGCCGATAGTTGCCAATAGCCTGATTGATAGTCGTCATCCATCCACATGGCTCTCGTGGCCTCACAGCTGCCCACCGCCGCAGCTTCCAACAGCCCTCCGATGCCTTCTCGTCCTCCAGGCGCCATCGAGGAGTTCCTGTCGGTGCTGGAGCATCATCGCCTCGAGTGCGAGAAGGCCGGCAAGTACGGCGATGCCGAATTGGCTCAGCAGCGGATGGATCAGCTCAAGGCCATGGAGATGAGTCGGAGGAAACGGGAACTCAAGTCGAAGCATCTCGCTGAGAAGTAAGCCAACCATGCAGCCAGAATGGCGGACAGAGAGCGGGTGAATGCTACAGGTTGGGTCTCGAGGAGGCGCATATGAAGGAGCTGCAGGAGTTCCACGAGCTGTGGGTACGCCATATGCACACGCAACTCATCTATTCGCTGACGGCGTCCGTTTTCTCGTCGGTCGGTGTGTATCAGGACCAGAAGGTGCAAGAGTTCGAGGCGCACGCGACCCATCTGCAGAGTCAGCTGGCGGCCAGACACCGCGCGGCACACACCGAGATGCTCGAGAAGCTCAGCACCGACGGCGGCAATGTGTCTGTCAGTTCGGGCAAGGGGGCTGCGGGTTTGCGGAATCCCCGATGGAGCAAGGATCTCCTCAACCTCAGGAAAGTCGAACAGGTGAGGGCAGCAGAGGAGGGCGTTCATCCATCGGTCTGTCTGTGTTTTTATATGTGATGTCATGTGCTGTGTGCAGACGCTGGCTAAGCAGAAGAGCTACGCCGAGGCCGAGAAGGTCAAGGCGCAGGCTGACCGGCTGCAGCAGAAAGAAATACAGAAGTGGAGGACCGAACGAGAAAGGTAGGCTGCCCAGCAATGGATCCACCCACCACAAGAACAGTGAGGACACACAGTGTTTGTGCTTCTTACCCCCACACAGTCGTATAGCGTTTTTGGAGGAGCAGTTCCTTAAGAAGCAGGAGCTGGAGATGAGCGGACTCCTCAAGAGGGTCGCCAGCGGCCGGGAGGAACAGAAACAGGCACGCAAAGCCGAACTGGGGCGCTGCACACAGGTGATGTGAAGCCCGACAGAAGGATTCACGTCACGCGCTGCATGCCACCGGTGACCCACAACCAGATGTTCGTTGTTATTGCAGCGGTATCAGAATGTGCTCTCTCAGCTGGAGGCGCAGGTAAGCAGGTACCCAAAAGCCACTTGGACGGACATCGACCGACACCTCTCTGTCTTACTCTCTGCAGCACACTCGCGAGATGATGATGCTCGATAAGTATTCGATGCGGACCAGCGAGGGATCTACCGCTGGGGGGCCACCCTCACACCCACCTGGCACACCACAGCCTCTCATGCTGCAGTAAGACACCCACCACACAACACAACACCAGCGTCACAACTGGCTGGTACGCCGCCTGTCCTGTTCCATTATCTATCATTTTGCAGCAACACTCGGACCACTCCTACATCCCCCACGCCCCCGCAGGCCCTGACGTCCCTCTCGGACCCGCACCAGCACCGGCCGCCCTTCGCCAAACCTGTGTCGCGGCTGCCTCTCTCCGGCAGCAAGGTGACGTCCATCAGCCATCGCACCAGCACCAACGTGCCCGTGTCGTCTGCTCGCCAGCGAGGAAACCGGCCGGCAGGGGCGACTAAGGAGAGTGCGGTGCTTGTGCTGCCTCCAGCTGCACAGGTGGTGAGTCCCTCCTCCCTCATCGCACGCCACGCCCTGGGTGTCATTCATGGACTCATGTGGTGTGGTGTGTTGTGTGTGTTGTGTTCCAGGAGCAGTCGCGGATCATGAGCACCTCCACGTTGGAGGGATCGGTTCTTAGCGCCAGTGCTGCTGGGTCGGTGCTCAAGACTGTGTGTGAGACGGGCATGCAGCATCAGCATCAGCAGCAGCAGCAGCATCATCAACAGCAGGGTGTGCTGGCTGTGCTGCGCAAGGAGGCAGGCAGTGGGACGTTGGGGGAGGGACGTGCGTCCTACTAGCTTAGCTAGTCATGAAGACGACTGACTGAGTGGAAAATGAATGGACATTCCGTGACTGATCAGATGCATCAACATTCCAATTGTTGCAATCGGCAAGAATTGAGGATCATTCTATCTATAGCACTCACTCCTATACACACTCCTATTCACCCACCCTTTCGGGCGAGGAAGGAGGGAAGATCTCTCTCCCCTTCCTCCCAGCGATCGGAAATTGGCGAGCTTTTCAAAGAAGGGCGAAGAGGGAAGAAGAGGCGCAGCGTGGAGCAGTGTACACCAACAGCGCCGCAGCAATGATCTCGGACAAGGCTGAGATGGCGTCGATGGAGAAGGTGGGGAATGCGGCGCGGAAGGAGCAGCCGTACATCCCCGCGGAACAAGATCTCCCGCAGTTCACCGTCAAGACAGTCGTCCTGGGCGTCCTGCTGTCGGTGAGAGCCAGATCCAGACAGACCCACACGAGAAGGGGAAGAAACGGTGAGAATGTGCTCTCTTTGTCCCCCTCTCTCTATTTATGCAGGCCATATTGGCTGGAGCCAACGGCTATCTGGGGCTAAAAGTGGGAATGACCGTCAGCGCATCTATCCCTGCAGGTCAAGTACTGAGGGGGGGGCAAGCGGAGCCGACAGACAGCGGAAGATGGCCGTTGTAATGGTGCCGATGATTGTGTGTGTGTGCAGCTGTGATCTCAATGGCGCTGCTGAAGCTCTGGAGGAACTCGAACATCCTGGAGAATAATCTGGTCCAAACCGCTGCATCGGCGGGCGAGTCTCTGGCAGCGGGGGTCATCTTCACGCTGCCTGCGCTGATCCTGCTGGAATACTGGGAAGGTGAGCGGAGAGGGAGGGAGGTTGGATACATCAGTGCGCATGTGTTCCCATCGGTCAATGCAGATTTCTACTTTGCCGAGACTTTCGCGATCGCGTTATGTGGGGGGCTGCTGGGTGTCCTGTTCACCATCCCGCTGCGTCGCGCTCTAATCCTCGAGTCTGACCTGACGTTCCCCGAAGGCGTCGCCACGGCTGAGGTGCTGAAGGCCGGCAATGCTGGTGGTGACCAGGTGAGGCAAATCCTCTTCAGCGGCCTGGCTGCTGCTCTCTACAAGGTCGGGGGAGGTACCCAGACAGGAGGGAGGCACTCTGTCGCACTCATATGACCTTCGTGCTTACCGTGTTTGTGCAGGTTGGGCAGACTGGTCTGAAGATTTTCGCTGGCTCTATTGGTGGGGGCATCACCGTCAACGGCTCGATCATCGGGCTGGGTACCGAGCTGTCTGTCGCTCTCCTCGCTGTCGGTGCGTTCCTATGACACTCACATAAACACAGACAATAAAGATGTCAGCAACATTTCCGTCCACATGTGTCCAGGCAACATTGTTGGTCTCAACATCGCCTCTTTGGTTTTCGCCGGTGGTCTCATCTCGTTCGTCTTCGCGATCCCCATATGGATGGCCACAGTTGATGAGAGTGAGCTGGACGAGGTGCTGCGCGCCGGCCTGGAGGCCGGCGACCCCACACCAACTGGCTATGGCGCCGCTATAAAGATATGGGCGGAGCGAGTGAGGTTTCTCGGTGTTGGAGCGATGATTGTTGGCGGGATCTGGGCTCTCATATCGCTAGCGAAGCCACTGGTGGCTGGGGTGAGGGCGTCGCTTAAGGCAATGAGGGACATGAGGCTGCATGGGACCGGCAGCCTGCCGCGCACAGAGGTGGGGATGAGATGGCCAGCTGGACTGCACCCACAAGTCTCCAAATCGCCGTCGATTCTCCATCTGTCGCTGTTTCCATATGTTCATTATCGACCAGGTTGATGTGCCCATCACGTATGTGGCTCTGGGTGTGTTGCTGCTGGCTGTCCCCGTGTTCCTCTGTTTCATCTTCATCATTGACCTGGAGGACCTCGGCGTGTCGGGTGCCTCATACTGGGGATCCATGGTGTTCGCGGTGGTCTTCTCGCTCGTGGCAGGCTTCCTCTTCTCGTCCGTCGCCGGTTACATGGCTGGATTGGTAAGAAAAGTGAAGGAAGGAGGAGAGGGAGGAGATCGACTTGGATGTGTCCATAGGTGGGCTCGTCCAACAACCCGATCAGCGGCGTTACTATCGCTACCGTCCTCTTTGCTTCGCTCTGCCTATTGGGTTTCTATGGGACTGCAGAGGGGGCCAGGGCAGCAACAGCGGCGTCCGCAGCCATCGTGAGCAGGGGACGGAACAGACATTCATCTCGGCTTCCTTGTTTCTGGCTCGTATTTAATGTGCAGGTTGTTGGGGGTATGGTTGCCTGTGCCGCTGCGCTGGCCGGGGACAACCTGCAGGACCTCAAGGCCGGCACCATCCTCGGGGCTACCCCTTGGAAGCAGCAAATCATGCAGATGGTGCGCAATGCTCTCTCATAGACAGACAGGCAGCCATACCAAATCATATTCATCGGCTCCTGTGCCGTGTGTGTGGGTGGCCAGGTCGGCGTCACAGCCGCTGCCCTCGTGCTGGCACCGGTTGTGTCTTTGCTTTTCAACGCTTATGGTCTAGGAGACGTGAGGCCAAGAGACGACATGAATCCCGACGAGATGCTGTCGGCACCGCAGGCGACGCTGATGAAGACCGTCGCTGAGGGCGTCTTCTCCCAGTCACTCCAGTGGGCCATGATCGGCGCGGGAGGGGCTATTGCTGTGGCCATCATCCTCGCTGATCTGGTGCTGGAGCACTTCCGGTCACGTTTCCGCATGCCCGTGCTGGCTGTGGCTGTCGGCATTTATCTGCCTCTGGAGCTTGCAGTGCCCATATTCCTTGGCGGGCTGGTGGACTTTATTACTGTCCAGCTGGCGAGGCGGCGGGCGGTGAGGAACGGCACGGATCCGGCGGTTGCTGTGGAGAATGCCAAAGGCAGGGGGCTGCTCTTCTCATCGGGGCTCATTACCGGGGAGGCTTTGGTTGGCATAATTCTCGCGATACCATTCGCAGCATGTGAGACAGCTACCACGATACACACGCGAAGTCCTTCTGCCTCCCTCACTAAATGCCACTTGCATCTCCTGTTCAGTCCAATCCACCGATGTTCTTAGCGTGTGGTCCAAGGATGCCGGAGATGAGCGCGCTCTCGTCCCCCCCATCCTCGGCACCATCGTGGCGCTGGTGTTTGTCGTGTGGCTGTTCATCACCTCGCTGGGCAAGGCCGAGAGGGCTCCCTACACGGCCACGGCCGCCACGCCTGCAGCTGAGCAGCCAACCGAGCCTGGGGCCGAGGGTGAGAACGAGACCGATGTGCCTGTGCAGCAGCACGGGGAGGAGTCATCGGAAGGCGCGGAGGGAGGGAAGGAGGACAGTGCCACCAAGGCTGCTGCTGCTGCTGTCGATGCTGCTGGTGAGCGAGGGCTGGAGTACTTCCTCACCGTTTAGTCATGGCGGAGAGGGGGGCATGGCAGAAGGGCAGAGAGACAGGAGGGAGGGAGTGAGGGAGAGGGCGTGCGTTTATTAGAGTCGGCTCAACAGGGGGGGTGAAGGTCATCGTCGTGTATGTCGATTGGTGTGTGTATTTGCATCTACATGTGTCGATAAGCTATGCGTGTGCCGCTTCGAGCGGCCGTGGGACTGCCTTCCTGCTGACGGCGCCTGTCTTTTATCCACTCCATCTGTCGATTCACTCGCGCCCTCCGCCCATGCCAGTCAGTCAGTCAGTCAGTCGCCATTCGTTGTCGTGTTGACGGTGTATTGTATTTGTGGGGCCTTTTCTGCCTGCTACTTTTTCTCTCCCCCTGCCCTGCACACATCGAAGTTTCCTGTGCATGCTCGCGAGTAAGTGTAGTTGGTCATGACTGACGCCCGTCTTGGTTTCACTTACCGCTGCTCGATCGGCCATGCTCGTCCTTTTTCTGGGTGTGTGTCGGGTCCGCAGCAGAGATTGACTTTGCCCAGGTGCGCGGCCGTGCCTTTCGTATCGTCTCCCTGTCTGCATGGCATGTTGAGCGCTTCAGCCCGACGGCCCATTCAACGAGTGCATGGACCGTCGGGATGGGACGCCTTCCTTGCCTTGTGCCGGCCGGGAAACGGCATTCGAGGCACGCACACGTGGGTGCGTGGTGCGTTGGATGTTGACACGATTTCATCCTTGCCAATCGCATGATGGTGGCATAATAAGGGCAACGTCTGCGCACAGATTCATTCAATCGACTCACGTCTCCTCTCGATCTTCGCTAAGCAACGACGGAGACATCAGTAAATGAATCCGTCCTCTCAACGAATTCCTCTGCGAACGAATCGATATCGGTGCTGAGCCTCCCCTTCTAAGCTCGCCACTATCTGACTTCGCCCATCCCATCTATCAGTCTACGCCGGCCTTCTTGGTCATCTTGACGAGAAACGTCCGCGGGGTCTCGCCGTGGTCGTCGGCCTGCACGTCTTGCGCCGGCTGCTGTGGCTGTGGTGGCGCCTGCTCCTCTCGACTGTCGTCCTCGGGGCTGTGGTAGGGGTGTGCGTCGTCTGGCGGTGGCGCGGGGCTGGCCGTCTGCTGCTGCCGGAAGGCATGGCCGCGAGGTGCAGTCAGCTGGAGGTCGGGGGCCTCCAGCAGACGCAGCGCCTCGAACAGCCGGTCCTCCACTTCCTTGAGCGTCAGCCTGTCACCCTCGTGGAGCTTGGTGGCCTTGGCGACTACGTCGCAGATGATGGCCGACCACTCGTCGACGAAGGCCAGGCCGACGTTGTCCAGGGGGCTCTGGGCCTTGCCGTCGGGGAAGACAGGGCGGCCGTCGTCCTCCATGAAGAGCTTGCCGTCGCTCTGGCCGGAGATGGTGAGCATCTCCACCGTCTGCCACCGCCCCGCCTCCCAGACGTCGTCCTCCTCCCCTTGCATCAGCGCCCCCTCCACGCTCCAGCCGCGTGAGGCCGCGGCCGAGATGGCCATTCCCACCGAATGGACAGCTGCTGGGACCCCCACCCAAGCGCCCTCCCTGTCGCCCGTCCCCACCAGCACCCCCTTGTCACGTGCTGCCTCCCGCACCTTGGTCCTGGCCGCCAGCATCGGGATGGAGTCGTCCCGCAGCTCCGGCTGTTCGTGCTCCAGGCCGAGGAGGATGAGCTCGGGGGCTCGATAGAATGGCGTGCTGCCGGGCACCTGCAGGCTCGCGCGCTGCTTCTCCGGGTCGAGTGACACAAGGGCCGTCCGGCACCTCTTGCCCAGGAAGGGGGGTGGGCCGTCCTTCGTCCTGCTGCTGCTGCTTCTGGTGGGGCCGCTGTCCTGTGGGCCGAGATTGATGAGACTGGCCAGGTCTATCAACCTCTGCCCATTGTCAGCCGGATAAGGCTGCAGGGGCCGGACGCCGCGGAGGACGCTCTGGGGCAGCATCACGTTCTTGGCCGGCGCGTCTGGTGCAGCGTCCCACGGGACACGGCCCCCCTCTGCGCCTGGACGATCATGGCGAGGGCCTTGGTGAGGACGATTAGGTCCTGCTGCAGCTCCTTCGCCCTCTCGTCCAGGCTCTTGGCGGCAATGCTGGCCTGGAATCGCAGCCAGATGGCCCGCGCGTTCATGGGGCGGCTGTTGGCTCCCAGAAGGCCGAACAGCTCGCACCCCTCCACAAAGTCGTTCCCTGCAGCATCATGAGCAACGCACACAACAAACAGGGAGAATTCTGGTCTGATCTGCCTTGGTCTGATCTTCCTTGCCCCCATGGTGCATCCAAATGTGTGTGCGCGTGCTGTGTGGTTCACTCACCCAGCGGCTCCATGGCTATGCAGAGCACCTTGCTCTTGGTGCCGTTGGGCATCTCCAGGGTGGCGGGCCTGGAGGGGTCCGTGTTGGCGGCGATGAGGCGGATGAAGGGCGGCCACCCATCCATCCGCCGCAGCTCCTTGGCCTCGGCCTGAAGCTCGGCGATTTCGTTCCTCTGATTCCTGAGGCCTTGCGGGCTGAGGAGCTCCTCCTCAATCAGCGTCACGCGCTTGATCGCCACGCTGACCGGCATCCCGACGCCACTAGGGAGAGGCCGGCGGAGCTGCCCCAGCACCACGGGCTCCCCCTTCCCTTGACCCAGCTGCGTGCCCTCCTCAAACTCGGCCGTGTAGTTGCCGTGGCTGAATGTGATGACGGCATTCTGCATCCTGCTACTGCTGACGCCGCTGCAAGCAACTGACGGAGAGATCATTGCAGATGACTCTGTTCTCTGGACAAAATAGAGCCGCTGTCATGGGAAGACCCATTGCAGGCACAGATGTGGTGATCTTGTCGTTCTTGTCCGCTCTCCTTTCAAGCTCGCCGGCGAGCTCGCAAGATGCACAAAGAAAATGGGGTGATCACGACAGCATGGGTGAGATAACGCGCTCCCACACGACACGCAATGCCATTCATCTCGCCTTCGCATCACTGGTGCGTGTGTTTGGTGATTGCCAGGTTCAGAGGCTTCGAAGGAGGAGCATTCTGACTTCCCGGACAACAACGAGAAGTACTACGGGCTGCAGAACCACGGCAACACATGCTACTGCAACAGCGTCCTCCAGTGCCTCTACTTCTGCGAGCCATTCCGGCGGCATTGCCTGCGGCACCTCAAGGAGAAGGAGAAGGACAGAGATCGCAACAGCGACAAGGTCCGATGGATGGATAGATGCCATAGAGCCCGCACACACAGATGAGATGAGATGGCCTTACTGGATGGAGGTGATGCTCGTCTTGTTGCTGTCATGTGTGGCTTTGGTCTGTGCCTGCAGGGCAGCAACATGCTGATGGCGTTGGCGGAGCTGTTTGCTCAGATAGAGAGCCAGAAGAAGAAGACGGGCAGCGTGGCGCCTAAACGATTCATCGCCAAACTCAGGGAGGAAAACGGTACCTACCTACACAGATGGGAAAGGGAGGGGAATGGCCACACCAATCACACTGAGTGCCCCTCCCCTGTGTGTGTCAGATTTGTTTCGCTCTGCCTCCCACCACGATGCACACGAGTTCTTCAACTACCTCATCAACGACGTGGCGGAATACCTCGTCGAGCAGAAGAAGCAAAGTGCGCATCCAGCGAGGACAACGGCATTCATCGGCGCATATCCCATCCACCCATCCGTCCTCTCTCTTTGTTTCTCTGTCCCTGCAGGCCTCGACAAGACCGCTCTCGATACTTCCAGACCGGTGGAGTGGGCTGGGTGCCGTGCCGAGAGCAGCCCAGCTCGTGGAGGATCTCTGTCTTGTGTGTGTTGTGGTTGGCGCAGGTGACGACGTGGGTTCATGACATCTTCCAGGGCCTTCTCGAGAACGAGACCCGCTGCCTTTGCTGCGAGACCATCACGCGGCGCGAGGAGCCCTTCCTCGACCTCTCTGTCGACATCGATGAGAACACCTCACTCACGGTGACCCAAAGAAGGCAGACCAACACGCGCGAGAATGATCCCATGTGTGTCTGTCTGTCTGTCTGTGTTTTCGTTTATCAGGCGTGTGTGCGGAAGTTTTCTTCCCGTGAGGTGTTGCGTGGGGGCGAGAAGTACTTCTGCGACCACTGCGGGTGCCTGCAGGAGGCCGAGAGGCGGCTGACGCTCAGGCGGCTCCCACCACTGCTGTGCCTCCACCTGAAGCGGTTCAAGTTTGTCGAACAGCTGGGCAGATACGCCAGGTGGGGAGCGGAGCAGCAAGGAAGGAAAACATCACACCCAAGGCGATGGACAAACGACAGGCTCTCACCTTCTCGTGTGTGCGCCCCGTATGCAGGTTGCCGTATCGGGTGGTGTTTCCCATGGAGCTAAGGCTCATGGTCGGTTGGTCGGCAAGAGAGAGCAGGGGAGCCTGTCAGTCATTCAGCATTGTCCATGGCTGTGTTCTCATGTGTGTCAGTGCACGGATCCGTTGCGGCCTCAGCGGCTGTATCAGCTGCTGGCGGTCGTCGTGCACATCGGCGCGTAAGTTGCCAGGGCACTCACGACGATGTGGGTCACCTCACCTGTACCTCTCTTGTGCCTGTGTGTGCGTCGTGTCGTTCAGCAATTTGTCGCACGGTCACTACGTGTGTTGCATTTGCAGCCACCAGACCTGGTTCCTCTTCGACGATCACAACGTGCGTGTCATCGAGCCCGAGGTGCTCGAGTCATTCTACGGGTCGTCCGACGAAAGCGAAGGGCTCAGATGCGGGTGGGCACCAACACGCCCATCTCACATCACACACCTGTTGGCTGCTCCCTCCCTCCCTCTGTCTGTGCAGGTACCTTCTCTTTTACAAGGCAGTGGATGAGGACATCTGCGTGGACCAGTCCGTCCTGCCCCCCTCCCCCGACCCCTCACACACCGCCCTCACCCACCCCCCC